>JARVZY010000247.1:0-53863 GCA_030686995.1 Artemisia argyi
ACCGTGTGATGTCTGGATAATTTATGTATTAGGAAATATTCTGGTATTTAAAAAATGTAGCGAGGAAATCTTATATTTGTATTCAAAGCTTTTTAAATATGTTTGACGTAGTGTAGAAATATATTGCTAAAAATGTATTCAAAGTATGAATAAATAGATGGAAACCAGAATTTGACACTGTTTTAGAAGTCTACTAACAAAATGGGGTGAGAAATGAACTATCATTATGTTTGCAAAACTTGAGGGCTTTAGCTCAATTTAACAATGACAAACAACTGAAATTTTGGCCCACTTCTGCCAGAAGATAATGTTTCTGGGCAAAAAGGACACATTTGTTCTTTACTACCATTTGATAAAATAATAGGGTCAGCTACATACTTGCAAGCAACTAATGCAATATTTCCCACAAGTTAATCTACACACGTGCATCATATTACGCTATTTATACAAGCGTTATAACAAATGTCAGACATCCGACGACTTATCAGTCGTAATTCTCTGTAAGACTGATCAAACCATGTGTTAGGACCGTAACAAGAAAGATACAACCTTAACCAAGAAGTCATCCGATGTTTAATATGCTTCTTAACAGTGCGGAAGTTTTACTAGGTTATGTGACTTGTTAACCTACGGTACCCTCTCATATCTAGAAAGAAGGAAGGAACCGCGATATAATATATATTTTGTTGCCAAACAAATTGAAGCATTGGACCGCTTTATAGTTGAATCTCTACGGAGAATGTTGACATTAGAAGTCAACGTAAGTATTTGAGGTGTCCTTGGGCCTTATTGAAAATCTGTTCGACAAAGGACCAAACAATCTCAACTCTCCCTAAGATAGGTTGATGTAATGAGAGAGTGACAATGTTTTGACATGCGTACGAGTCTAAGGAGCCAATACAGTTCAAAGACCATATGGATCCCAATTCAAGATTAGAGAAAGAGAGCATGGCATAACAAGAGTATAATATATAGAGTTGGCTCAAACCCTTCATTTTGTCATAGTCCGTAGAAACATGTGAGCCTACACAACACCATGGGTAAAGAGTTTACGAACAAATTAACCATCATTATAGGGACTTTGGGTATGTAATCTTACGTCGGTCACTTTCACACAAGGTCAAATTCTTAAGCACTAAATATCTTATCCTCAACATTGGCTAATTTACACAAAGGTAAATGCTACTATTTGGTGGGCCATAGTCTCAAGGCGAACAAGCAAAGGCAGATCACAATATCCCTTAGTAATGTTGTAAATGAGGCAAGAAAACTAGCGAGCTTCTCTGAGATTAACTCGCAAAGTACTTGAAATTGACCTGATTTAGACCAAGTCACGCTCAAGCTACCCGAGTAGACTTTCGAGTCGAACTCGACTATAAATATATTCGGGTTGTAAAGCCAGTGAGTATTATCACGCTTGTGTCTTTTTACGTTTTTACTCTTAGGTATACGTATATACACGTATTTTGGCACTATAATAAGCAAGGTCGAGTCGAGCTCAAATATACCAAGTTACATAATATTAACCTCTATAAATATAGTTACCAATATTCAAATACCGATAATAATCAAACCAGGCCGGGCTGGATAGTAGCGACTACACCACCGTGCTCGAGCTCAATCACTACAAATTGCTACTTGGTCAAGCTTGATTCAAGTATTTAACCTTGCTACAGCATGGAAAGCACACAGTGTCGAATTTAACTTCACGTTCTTAGTCTTGTTTTTAACAAATATTTCAATTTCTATATCTAAGCATGGGCCTTTCCTATAATAACTTTGACGTCATTATCTACAGGTTATATGAAAGAAGGTCGTGCATAACATGGAGAACGAATTCAACTTCACTTGTTTGTTAGCAATGTGCTTGAAAAATAAAAGGTCGAGTGGGGGGGGGGGGGGGGGGGGGGGGGGGCTTTAACATCATTGAAAAGTACGACTAGTAGAATATTCGGGAAAAGGATTCTTATGTTTCTCAACAAGTGAAGACGCAAAAGAAGAGCACAAAATTGAGCTAAATTCAGTAAGATTACTATAATAGTTCGTCAAGCCTTCATATTAAACGCTCAAACTCAAGATGTTTGTCGTAACAAGCTTCATTCGAGCTTTGTTGATATGTCTTGACCTTAACAAGCTTCATTTGAGCTAAAGTCGATGCATTTTTACCTTAAGAAATTTTGAGTTGAGTTGGATGTCAGTTGATAAAATCCGGACATGCTCAGCCTTGTTACACATTTGATGATACTTATATGTAGTACATAATGACCGAAAAAGTACAAATAAGTTATAATTGTTATAGGGTTAAGCTTGGATGGTAATATGCCTATGGTTATGTTTTATACTACGCCAACTCGAGAAAAGCTTGGCTTATATAACATCACTCACTTGAATAATGAATGATAAAATACTTGACTCATCGAGGCCCATCGGTAGTGGCTCAGAGGAAGAAGTTTATCCATATAAAGTACAAAGAGAATAGAGTTTGTATCTCCCCTCAGTATCAATCAATCGACAATTAATATCGCCAATATCTCATGAATATAGTAAATGAAACGCATATTTACCGTCAGACTAGGTCAAACAAACATGATAAATTGCTCAACGAGATTTTGATGTATTCCTACCCTATTTCATTCCCTCTAAACTTATCACTTTCTAAAACCCGCATATAGCACAAATTGATGTTGCGAAAATTTGGTGGGCCTAGAACTTGGGTACACGCTTGACACGAGACAGAGAAGAAACTTCCAAAACGGGTCGACGTTGACCGGACGACGAAAAACTAATTGTTGTTGGAATGAAGCGAAGAAAAACTAATTTTTGGAATGAAGCTACAAAGTGAGCTCACGGTGACGTATTATCATCGGTCATTGGTTTGATCGGTGTTGTTAGAGGCGCTACTGAACTGTGGAAGATGTGTGTGATGATAGAAAAGAGGCCGCCGGAGGCAGTGAGGTGGATTTTTTGTGCTACATGGAGATTGCCACCAACAGAGAAGAGAAGAGAAAAGAAAAATAAAATAAAACTTAGAAAAATAGAAGTTTAGACTCTAAGAGAATAAAAGGTAAAAGAAATGTTGCCGACGAAGATCGCCGGATAATTTTGCCGTAGAAATCGTTGTTTTAATGATGATGGTGGTGTGTCAGTTTTTGTGTGTAGTTATTTTTTATATTTTTAACATACATTTTAGATGGAGAGACAATATAAATCAATCTTATGGTGTTGCAAATGTTACTAAATGCTAGATCAAACATTTTGTTTGATTGTGCAAAGAATTTTCACCTAGATGAGAGTTACGACGTATTGGTTGATAAAGTTCAAGAATATAGTTGTGTGGATCAAAATTATTAACGTACGGAGTATCTTACAAGGAGTTGGTATTAATGTAACAAATATTTGATGGCAAACTAAGAAGCAAGTTTTTGTAGTTTTTCGAAAATTGAAAATAATATTTATTTCATCATTACTTTTGTATAACTACAAATTTAAAATAAAAATAAGCATGGATTGTCCCGGTGCGATGTATAATCAATTTGAGCAAAGTGAAGAGTTAGAAATTATTGAGATATATCGCATGCCTTTACAAAGCACGATCCAAACATTTTGTACTACAAATACGAATTTTGAGCAATTAATTGCCTCGCATAGTGGCTCATCACTTGCTAAGCATTTATAGTCATTAAAAACTAGTAATTACTAAAGGCTCACATGATCTGTGTCATGTTATTAAATGAGTTGATAGTGTTTACAGGTTTGTTTCGCGGTTTATTGTGTGCGAGAATTTTGCTAAACCATGTAGGAACCTAACTATACTCAAGCATAAACCGAAGCGAAGATCGAGCAACAATCAAGTTTGAGTGCATATCTAAAACCGAGATCAATATAATGTGGCATGATAAACTTACACTAGCAATGAAGAACCAATCCAAATCTAAAGATATGCGAGACACTACAATGAAGCTTGTACTTTTACATTAAAGAAGATTTGAAGATAAAGGTGACACATAACAATGACACACAACGTGATTCTGGGTGTTGCAGTTAGGTAAGTCATAAGTGACAATACGCGGGTGTTGTGAGGCTACCCTCTCATATCTCTAGTTATGTGGTTTATCAAGCTCCATAGCTTTTGTGATGTGAAATGATGAGATCGACTAGCGTGGTAGGAGCAAAAGTTTACAAACATATTGTCATCGAAAAGAAAAGGGTGACTAGCAATCAATTACAAAGAGGAATTTGATTTTAGAGCTTCAAGATAACCTAAATGACATATTGCATAACTCATGTCAAAGAATCTAAAGTGCAAGTGTGTGCATCAAATATATTCATATTAAGACCTCATGTGGTCATATGAAAGTGACACTCAACTGATCCCACCAAATCTCTCAGTGCCTATATTAAGGAATAATCTCCCCCCACAACATGACAAGCCATGAGTAATAACTCAATATTACAATTAAATTAAAGTACATATAAGCACATTCATGTGAGTATGTAACTAAGGGTAAACTGCCTACACATCCTACAGTTGCAGTAGCCATCAAGAACATAAAAATTAGTCAGTATTGCAGGAGAATTAAATCTCTACTAATTTAATTGTATATTTGTAGTATATATGTTCGACAAACAACTACAGTAACAGTGAATATCAGCTACCTATCGTGATGTATATACTTGAATAAAAATCTAGATACTTACCTTAGCAGTTAGTTCATCATATAACATATGGCAACAGAAGCAGCAGTAGTAGTAAGGCAACCACAGCAAAATAAAATCGGCAAATTATATAAATTAGCTGTTTGGAAAACCTAAGTGTTTGTATCGATAAAACTAATTAAAGATCCAAACTCTACATCCACGAACAACCAACCAACTGCTGTTGAAATGAATAAATGGCTTTGTGGACAAAAATCAAAATCGAATCTCAGTTTTTCATTATAAGATGATTTTGATTCAACACGTACGTACAAGAAAACAAATAACAATAAGAATAACAATAAAAATAAAAATAATAAGCAAAATTAATTAAAATAGAAACCTTTCACTAGTGGAGTACTCGTATAACCGATTAGTCCAGGAGAAAACAAACAACCCGACGTCCACGTCACACAGCACAGCCAACTCATGAGCCTTCTTCATCAGTCCGTTACGCCGTTTAGAGAAGGACACGTGGCGGCTGCCGTTATCTTCAATCCGTTTTAGCTCTACTTTGCCTCTCCCCATCGAAACCCTAACGGTGGAGGAAGCGTTTTTTATCTTTGGATATTTTTGTAATTTAAAATTATGTATGTAATTTAAATAATTTATCTCGGTTAAATAGTGTTTTGTGATACAGCCTAGCTGTCGGTGGAGGAAGCGTTTTTTATCTTTGGATATTTTTGTAGTCTTTATACAAGTGGCCAAGTGGGGAGGGAGATATGTATTTCGTCATGAGTCACGCTATTTTTTAGACTTTGCTCCACGTTAGTGCCTACGTTACTATTCGTATACCTTTTGGATTGCTTGCTGCTAACAGCAGGAGGTATGGCTCCTCAAAGCAACTCGCCACTCTTACGTAGACAATTATTTGAGCTCGCCACTGCTCTTGATCACATCATCCTAACCTCCTCATCCCTCCTCATTTGATCCTTGCTCATCTGTTCGACGAAGAGAGAGTCGAACAAATGTGTACTTTTATTTATTATTATTATTATTATTATTATTATTATTATTATTATTATTATTATTATTTTTTGTGAGTGTAAAATAAAATATAGTTGTAAGTGGTAGGCCCCAAATGAGTAATTTGAAGATAGTTGTGAGTAAGGAGAGAATTAGTTGTGAGGAAATGTTAAGATGATGTGACACCCGTGAGCCTCAAATGAGTAATTTTGGTTACTCATGACACCTTTCCCTCTAAGGTTATTGTGCAAGTTCTAGGCAATAATATCATGGTAATATATTTTGCTTCATGATGCAACAAAAGTGAAAATTTGTATTAAAATTTGATGAAACAAATTTTACAATTTTAGTTTTACACACGCACGCGAAAGATGAAAAATGTATACTGCTACTTTATGTTTAAACAAAATATACTATACTATATTATACTCGCGAATTTCGTGGGCTACATATAAAAGTTTATATGTTAAAAACATGTATGTAAGAAAATAGATATATAGATAAAGGGAAGGAAAAATAATTAAAATGAGAAGGGTAAGAAGTAATTCTAGCTATACATTTTAATTTGGTAGGGAAAATTTGAATGAAGATGTATTCATTTTTGTAGGTGCATCTAAAATGTGTGGTTTTAATTACTTGTTATCTTTCTTATTTTTATTATTCTTCTTATTTGATCCTAACTCATGTAGGATAAAGCTTAGTCAAAACTTTTCACAAAATATTTAGCTTATAAACCCGTGAAATTGAGTGATCATGTAACTTTCAAAAGCTTATAGACTAGTGAAATTGTGTTAATATGTTTAACTTTATGTCTTGACTATCTTTATAGTTGTAGAAGTATTATTGTTACTTTTCATATTACGTCACACTTGATCGGTTATTTGATACGATAAACTTAAGATTTTAAACGGATACGTAGTCACCCCCTTCTACGTATTCCACACTGTTTATCCCAGTTGAACTAGATCGAATTCCTTAAGCTTGTTTAAGGTTTAGTTATATTAGATAAATCTAACACAACTATAGTAGAAACTGTGTTTGAATGTATTAAATATTATACGGAATCTAATCTTTAATATTAAGAAGAATTGTTAATGAAACATTAAAACAATGAACATATAATTCAACAAACAAACAAATATTATTAATAATAATACAAATACTCTCAAAGTATTAGGGTTACAAATAATTTTCAAAAGAATCATAGAAGGAAAATTATTTGTTATACAAAGAAGACTTCTCTTCCTATAATAGAAATAATGCACTGAGGCATACATTAAATTGAAGAAACACGAGTATAAAGTAATCCATGCCCGGGTGAACTTCACCCAGTGGGAGCAACAACCATCTTTTTGGCGACGTGCGTTCCTCATTTTGAAAAGCAGGTTGCTATTTGAAATAATAGCAAGCCATTTTGAAAGAGAATTTTTAAGAAACAACATGTTTTAGGAAACATTATTTCGAAAAAAATAGGAACTCTCGCTCAAGCATGTGTATGTTTCCGTGTCATTATTGAATGAAATTTCTAGAAGCGTACATAATATCGATTATAGGAAAGACATGTCGTGAGAAGAATATTTTTGGAATTTTATATTTTTCTGATTTTTATGGTTTTTGTTGGTTTCATATTTTCTATTTACATTTTGGTATAAGATGTGTACAATATATATTATTCAGTTTAAGAAGATGTTGACGTGAATACTGGAAAAAGGATATCGTTTTGTACGTTGTAGAAGTCAGTAGTCAACATCTCTTAAACTTTCACCACCAAAGCTTTCAGGCTCCTGAATAATCGTCTAAACTTGTGCCTTCTCAATGTGATGCTTTGGTAGCTTCCCCCAAACTGACAGTCAGCTTCTTGAGACCACTTCCCCCAAGTAGTTGAAGTGATGCAAAAAGTCTCATTGTATGAAGCTCAAAAACGCGAAGAAAACGATAACATCAAAGTAACAAGTTGAAAGACTGATCATCTATGCGGTTATCAATCCCGGAATAAATGATTAAGCCTGATCACATGACCCTGTTGTGCGTCTCTGTTGGGAATTACATTTAAGTTGATAAAGATAAAACATGTGGAACATGAGGGACTTATTATGACAAAGAGGAAAACTTCAATGAGAACAATATACAGAAGATCGTTTTAATTTATTAGGAAGATATTTTGTATTATTATAACTTATCTCTTTGTAACCATAGTATCTCTAATATATAAAGAGATACAGGGAATTGGTTTTAGTGCATGCCAGAAAGTGTGTGTGCACCAAAGGTGTAAAACATGTTGTATGTGTGGGTTTACACGTCCCAAAAGATGTAGATGCTAGCATATGTTTTAGCCCCAAGATCATTAGTTTGATCCTGTCGATATAACCGTCTTACCATTGATCAGGTAAGATTGGGGCTTGTAGTAGTCATTGTATAAAGATGATGATGAAACCTGGTTAGGCAATAATAAAGATTGTTCTTATTATTCCGCTGTGCATTCTATTGTTCTTTGTTATTGTTCATCCTAGTCAAGCCTAAAATGTTCTTACCAAGACCTTATAATCTATATATAGTTTTTGATTTTTCATTCATTGTGTGCAACTTTGAGAGGAGAAAACCCTACACGAATTTTACTGTATGGGTTTCAAACCCTTGTTTCATCCATGCTTAATTGAAGATAAGTTTTTCAATAATCATTCAATATGTCTGTGTGTTGTTTGATTCTATCTTATGCTTATCTTCTCTTTAACATGCTAGGCTATGTTTTCTTTGTGTTTGCTTAGACGTAATGAAACTTAGATATTGATTATTGGTTAATTGTTTGTTTATAATTGTTGTGGATGAATGATTTCGATGTTAGGCTTAAGAAAACTGACAGACTTCCAATTGGTAACTTGCTTGAACGTCTTAAGAAACATGATCGGAGGTGTACTACAATAAATTGGTTATATTTAATGCATAGGCAACTACTAATGAGGCCATGTTAGAAGCTAGTAGTCGGCTCGACATAGGAAGAGGTAGAAGCTTATAGAGTTAGGGAAGATCGTATGCGGCCCTACGAATGGTATTAAGGAATATAACCCGTCATCCATGCAATTGTAGCCAACTAATCAACCGATAAAAGATAGCTAGGGAGTAGTGAAATCTAAGTAAACACATTTTCTCTTATTATTGTTTTTGCCAAATTTACTTTAAGTTCATTTTATTTTATTTTGTTTGCAATTGTAGTAATTTGGGTTAGTTGACTAGCAACTAATTCCACCCACTCTTCCAAAAACCGAGATTTTTACTTGCTTTCCATAAAATATAAAAATACAAAAAGAATCATCCCTCACCTCTAGACCTAGTTTAATTGAGTTTTAACCCTAGCAAACACTATTCTTTGAGTTGAACAATCAATCCCTCGGTACTTGTCACTATACTATACTACAACGGTCAGGTACACTACCTGGTGGGGGTTGCAAGCTTCTCAAGATCCCTTGAGAGGTAAAACCTTTTGCGAGATTGCAAAACCATGCATCACCCTCCTTGTCAGAAACTAAATACTCATCATCCACATTATCACCACTATCAATCCCAATATCCATATCCACATGCATATCAACACAAGCACCTTCAGTATTTGTTGTTTCCTCCCCTAAGACCTTGTTTTCATTCCTCCCCTGTTTGGGAGCATCCTCCAAACTAGTAGCCTTAAAAGAACTCACCCTGTGTGCTGTGCCCACCTTCTTCAACCTTCTGAACTGAGTTTTTCTTGACCTCTATTGACCTTGTTTTGTTGTGCGCTTTTAGAAGCCAAGAACATCCTTTTCTAACTTGGTACAATAGGCCTTCAAATCCAGTATAAGTTTCATTTTATCCTTACCACTTCGGCTTGTGTTACCTAGCCCGAGAGATGGATCATTGGAATTGACATTTTGTACATCATTATCCATCAATTCATGTGTTTCAGATCTACCCTCGTCACTTCGGGATGTGTTACCTTCCTTGAGAGGTGAATCAACGGGTGTATACTCTGTCTCATGTATGTTACCACTGGCCTGCGCTGCTTCTAAGCTAGCAGCAGAAGTGGTAGCCCCTTCCAACATTCATGCTCCACTCCCATGACATCCTCACCTTGTTTTTGTGGAAGGTTCACCATATATGGAAAAAGTGGTGTAACCGTTCTTGAAAAATCCTTGCCATTATTTTTCAGATTTGAGAATACTTTCTTTTGTAGTAAGGGGGCAGAATAAGTTCCTTTATGTGTTTTCATAGTAGTCAACTATTTTTGAATAATAAGTTGCAAAAACCTTGGATATAATAAAGAGTTACCATCATCATCCAAGGTCTTGATCATACCCTCCAAAATCATTTTTTTTTAAATTAAAAGGTTTTCCTTTAGCAAGGCATATCACAGCTGATACCATGGTAGTACCAAACTCATTCCAACCTGTAGTTTTAGGACTCAAACAATGTAAGAGAGTATGAATCAAGAATTTCCACTGAGATGAGAAGAGGCCTTTGTAAAATATTAATTTATCTTTCTTCTTCACATACCCCATTTTTTCAAACCTTTGAAAATGAGAGCACTTTAAAGACACTCAATCACTTCATTATCTGGTAGGTTATGAGATTCTCTAATAGATGACTCAGTTATGAGTATATCTTGGCCATCTACCTTAGCCTTAATCTATTTTTCTTTATTAAAAGTTATGGCCTTAGCAGTATCCCAAAACTGCTTAATAAAAGAAATGCATATAGGAGGATTCACAGTTAATGCATACCTAATAGGGGTAGCATTCAAGAAATCGATTATCTGTGTGAATCCTTTAGAACCATTAGGTTTCTTCAAAAAAGCGACCATGTTGTGTCTGTTAACAAATGTGCATTGTGATTCAATTGCCCTCACCATCGTGAATTAGGGTTTTGTGATTTGGGGATTTTGAAAATGATTGATAAAAGATGTTAGTGTTTGTGATTAGAGAAAAGTTACGAGTGCCTGAAACTAAATTAAATTTGGGAATTTAAACCGTTAAGTGTAAATGTTGCCAATCCACCCCTCCACTCTCAGACATAGCAGTACAAACCCAGAAATAGTAACTTTTGCTTAGCATCAGCAGTATAAACAATATACATTGATAAGTATATTAATGCAAAAGAATGTATTAACATAATACAAAATATATCCCAAATTCTTTTTAATGAACACAACAATCAAAATATTTTAACAAATAATGAGAAAATTGAGCAATGACAAAGTACGGGAATTAAACTTAAACATTTTCCATTAAAACTTGAAATGAAAAATTACATAATACTAGAAATAAAAGGTACACATTCTAAAAATCTACTAATAATTTTGGAGATTTCTCCTGGTCAAATGCCACATGTGCATCTTCGTAATCCAACCCATCAAACTCCACATCAGACAAATCATCATCATCCAAGGTCTTGTACGCCTTGAGATGTTGTTTGAGAGATGGTTTTTTTGTTGCTTTGTATTCCTTTTCATCATTCTTCGAGTCAAATTATTTTTCATCCTCAGCATGTTGTTTGATAGCTTGTTTTTCTGCTGCTTTCTTTCTTTCAGCAGCCCACCAATTGTACCACGCATTTCCATCCCATTTAACTTTTTTTACACTTTTTGTCACTTTCTTTTTTGAAGCAGAATGGCTTGAACCTTCTCCTTCAACCCATTGTACTGATCTCTTGTTGTTTGCAGACATTGTTTATGAATACTTCTTGCAGGTTTTTGTTTAGAGATTTGAGAAACTAGGATTTGTGATTTGAGAAACATATGGAAATGAGTATAAAAAGGGGATTTTGGAAACTAAACGACCTATGTTTAATGCAGGAAAGGATTGATGTTTCCCACGGGTGGAGATGTGAATTCGAAATAATAATAGTGAATTTTGAAAGACACGTTAGCATTTACCATACCAATTAATTATTTTTTTCACTTTTTGATGCTTTCTTTATTTTCATTTCTTCTGGAAAATCATGATCCATTGGTAACATAAGCTAATTATAGCATAATTTAGGACATATTCTCAGTAACATAAGCTAATGTAAAATTGAGGTTCTAATGTAAATTTTGTGTTTGTGACAGTGTTTACTCCCTGAATTGGCAAACTTACTTCAACACATTACAAAATTGACTTCATAAAGTCAAATAAAGTTGTACAAAAGGATTGCAACATGTTTATTCAAATAAAGTACTTCCTAACTCAACTAATACATTTTCTTTTTACCCTTCCATTTGGAACAAACTTTGGGCATTTTTGGTTCCCATAGTTTTATACATTTGTCTTCACAAGTCTTAGCATTGGGCAGACCTAGCACCTGAACCCTCTCATCAAAAAGCTATTTGGCAGTCTTTTTTGGAGTTTGAACCATCCTAGCATCATCCTTTTTTGTGCCTGATCCAGATATCCCTTTGGAAAGTAGTGTGCCCATGGATTTGGAGGACCTTCAGAACTGCTTGATATGTGAAATGAACTTGAGTCACTGCTGTTAATATTAATGATTTCTACAAAAAATAAAAAAATATATTAAAATAAAAAAAATATAGTGTAAATGAAATAAAAGATAATGTTGCAATTCAGGGTGTGTTTGAAACAACCTTTGTTCTTGGAACTCATTGTTTCAGTAGGTAGAATGGGATTGTGGGAGCTTACTTGGTGTGTTTGGTTTTTATAGAGAAAAAGGTATGCTTGGTTATGTGTTTCAAAACTGAAAAAGTACTCAATTGACAATGAAGAAAAAAATAGTGTTTGTTACCCTTCTTGCAGGCATGAAATTGTGCAGTCATGACATTACTTTTTCATGAGTGCAACTATGAGAAAAAAAAATAGTATTTGCAATACCAAGGTCAAAAAGGAAGGTGTGCAAAGACCAAGGCCAAAACAGTCAACTGATGTGGACAAAAACAGTCAATGTGCAAGACCAAAGCCAAAACATCACGTGTGCAAAAGCTCTTATTTCACTTGTGCAAATTTTTGTGGACAAAAATAGTCAATTTCACTTGTGCAAATAAGCAGCCTTATCAACCAAACTGGACCATTTAACAACCACAGTTTCATGATATACATTAAACAAGCTTATGACGAAACCAACACAAAAGAGTGCTACAAACAATCTACAACCTTAAACTGATAACGCATTAACGCTTCGTTCCCGAGTTTTATTTTTGAAAGAAGAGAAAAAAAGTGGGAAGAAAACAAAATAAATTTGTGTTCCTGAGTTTTTTTAAGGAAAGAAGAGAATAGAAGAGGAGAGTAATTTTGGCTAAACTTCTCTCCAAAACTTTCTTCCCATAAGTGGGATAATTTGCAGAGAAGTTATATTAGGAAGCTTTATATAAATAAAATTACTTAAATGACCTAATACAAAACATAACTTTTATATATAACCAAGGGCATAATTGTAAAATCATGTGATATCTCTTATTTTCTCTCCTAACTCGGGAACATGATATAAAAATTTTAATTTCATTCATCTCCTATTCTTTTCTGCCCATTTTCAACTACACGAGTCCTAAAAGTATAATAAAACTACACGAGTCCTAATCGTGCATGAATGACAAGTTGAACATATAATAATAACCAGCTAGTGGGTTGTACATATAATAATAACAAGTTGAACACATATGAATTTTCTAATAGATATAACATGTATAAAAACCGAGTTCTCAATCCTCATTACAAGGAAGGAGTCTTCTCCAATTAGAGAATCAAAAGGCTCCCACTAGGTTTTCGAGCTTGGCACCTAATGGACCACATTCGTCACAATATATGACAGCGTGAACCTAAAGACAGAACAAATAGCTATTAGGCTGTACATATTAAGGGTTCCAAGGCATAAAAACTTGAAAATTCTTTCTCAAGCATTGAACTTGAAATATTATTTACAACTTATACTTGATAATTGTTTTTGTATTTTGACAATGAGCAAAGATGAATCAACAATGGATGAACAACACTAGGACAAGTTTATGTTCATACTTGAAAGTTGTGTCTGTTCATCTATCGTTAATACTTCTATCTTTGATACTTGGATGTTTTACCCTAAATATTCGCTCACACATCCACCACTTTTCTTCCTTATTCTCTCAATACAAATGCAACATAATTCTTATAACAGATAGTCAACCAAAGCCTAAGATAAAATAGCCCTAAGGTGGTGTTTGGATTATCTTAATTTGTTATCTTATTAGCTTTTTGAGATTTAGGAATGCCAACTCCCAAAAACAGCAATAAACCCTAACAATAAAAAACACGATATATAGATACATAAACCCTAACACTAAATAACCCTAATTAAAGAAACATAAACAATTAAATAATCAGATAAACCAAAAAAACTATTAAATAATCATCAAACAATTAAACTATAAATAATCCTAAATTAAATAATCCTCGAACAACAACCCATTTAAACAATTAAATAACCCTAAATTAGAGTAAACCAAATCATCTGTCAAACTTAGAGTCAATATAGAAGCCATCTAAGTATGTTACCATATGCTTCCGATCTATATGTCTAATTGCGAGCATTAGGGTTTCGAGTGAGAGAGGGAAAGAAAGAACAAGGGGTGTGAGAGAGAAAGAGAGGATTATGTGAAGTGTGTTGCATAGGCTTTGTATATATTATAAGTTTAAAATGATTAAAAGTATTAAAAGTATAAAAACTAAAAGTATAAAAAGTATTAAAAGTTTAAAAACTAAAAGTATTAAAGGTACATCTGTATTTTAGTGTATTTTGTATTTGTAAAGTCGCCCAAAGAGTACATCTGTTAAGATGTACTTGGTGGGGACACCCTTAAGGACACTTGTCACAATAGTATGAAATCCGCCCAGTTTTTTTTTTTAGTTTACAAAACCTAATACACATGACCCATGACCCATGTAAATTAGCCATTATCACCAGTTATGCATGGTTTCCATTACACTATAAGCTACTACAACCCAATGCACATGACCCATGACCCATGTTAGTTACCCATTGTCGATCACCAGTAATGTATTGGTCAATAACATGACATTATAAGTCACTACAAGCTAATGTACATGACCAATTACCCATGTTAGTTACCCATTATCGATCACCAGGAATGTATTGGTAGATAACATGACACTATAAGCCACTACAACCCAATGCACATGACCCATTGCCCATGTTAGTTACCCATTGTCGATCACCAGGAATGTATTGGTCGATAACATGACGCTATAAGCCACTACAACCCAATGCACATGACCCATTACCCATGTTGGTTACCCATTGTCGATCACCAGGAATGTATTGGTCGATAACATGACACTATAAGCCACTACAACCCAATGCACATGACCCATTTACCAATTGTCAACAGTCATGAATGTGTCATAACATGACACTCTAAGCAACTATAACCCAATGCATATGACCCATATGATGTCAAATACCCATTAATGAATGTGACCAATGATACCCTAATGCACATGACCCATGACCCATGTGAATTAGCCATTATTAGCTGTCATGCATGATTTCCATTACACTATAAGGCACTACAACTCAATGCACATTACCCATGACCCATGTTAATTACCCATTGTCGATCACCATGAATGTATTGGTCGATAACATGACACGTACTATAAGCCACTACAACCCAATGCACATGACCCATTACCCATGTTAATTACCAATTGTCAACAGTCATGGATGTGTCGTAACATGACACTCTAAGCAACTATAACCCAATGCATATGACCCATATGATGTCAAATACCCATTAATGAATGTGAACAGTGATAACCTAATGTACATGGCCCATGACCTATGCGAATTAGCCATTATCACTAGTAATGCATGGGTTGCACCGGCTTGGTAGGTGAATACCGTTTGTCACAGACACTAAGAAGCAAGTATCCAGGGACCTCCCGATCATGTTACACGGGATCGAGAAAGTTTGAACTCGGCTTGAGCTTGACTCGAAAAGCTCAATTTATCTGTAAAGATGTGTTTTCTTACACAAATTAAAATTGAAATATAATATAGCCTAAGAATTGAATTCGGTTCGACTTCAGCTCGAAAAGCTTGATACATTCATAAATAAGTATTTACACTTAGTATATACTTACATATTTAAAAAAAACATATTTTATATTACTTACAAGCTCGAGAACTCAACAATAACTCGAGTCAAACTTATATAAGGTTGAGCTCAACTCATTAAACATTTCGAGCTCATTTGATAGGCTTTCAATCTCCAGAATTTCAATCTCACACTCAAGATCCCGCCCCTTTTCCCAAAAATTTCAATATCCTGCTCAAGATCCCGCCCTTTTTCCCCCCAAAATCAAAACACTAACACTAGTCAGATCTATCTTCTATCTATTCATCTCTTATCTTTCTCTCTAGAACCGACTCACACCACCGCCGTACTTCACTGCCTTATCTCGCCGTCGTTCCACCAACCATTGCTCCTCCACGCCATCACCGTGTTCTATTGGATGACATCACCGTGTTCCATCTCTCCTTCTCTCTAGAACCGACTCACACCACCGCCACACTTCACCGCCTTATCTTGCCGTCGTTCCACCAACCATCGCTCCTCCACGCCATCACCGTGTTCTATTAAGACGACTTATAGTTTTCCTGTTTATTGGAATAGAGACAATCGACGTGTTCTAAGAGGCCACTATTTTTCTCGTAAAGGGAGTCTTGATTGGTTTCCACTCCGGGAGGATGTTGCTGAACAGTTGGAGTTTGTTTATCGCAGTCGCGTAAGTGATCTATCAAAAGATTAACATAACATCTGTTATAGGAAATTAACTCAAATATGGTTGCTTTTTGTGAAACTGTTTCATTTGTACCAAATGTGAGTGATTCTGATTTGCTTTCTTGGTAATGTGTTTGATATTTATTCGTTCCAGGTTTGGCATTCAGAACATTTTAACCATCTGGATTATTTGTTGCCCGAGTTTATATGCAAGGGTCTACCCTGGTGTGTTGGTTTTTGATGCTAAACTTATATTTGGGACATCTAATTTTGTCGTCTTTTATGTTAGCCTTAAGCACGATACTTGTTTCTTGCAAGGGCTACATGCTATTTTCACGGTTGAGGATAATACATGGGATGCCTGGCTAAAAATTCCCTCGTCTGGATTTTCTGGCACAGTTCATTTTCGAGGGACTGGAATTAAATTGAGGAGTGGGTATGCTCCATTTCAGTCACCAAAGCCAACCCATGTATATTTTTACTGTTTCATGCTTGGCAGATCTTATATTATGCAGCGTTATTAGTGCCTTGGTTTCTTACAGTTCATAACATCTGTTTAAGGATGAGTTACGTCAGCAGATAGAGGAAGAAATGGACGATTATTATTCACAGGTAAAACTATTGGTGTTTTTCTCAGGCTCTATGTTTATAATACTTTCAAGCTCAATTTATGGTTATAAGTCATAAATGGATTGATCCATTAGCTATAAATTGCAGGCAATAAAATTGTTTTGGTATTCAACTTTTTACAGGTCCCTATACGGCATCTAGTATTCATGGTATTGGGTTTTCTCCATACGTGGTCATTTACTATTAGCCATTCTTCCAACATTAGTGCAAGCTTAAGTCACAAGAATGGGGAATTTTACTTCAATTTCAAGTTTGGTATATCGGGTTTTCTCCATACGTGGTCATTTACTATTAGCCAGTGGAAGTGAAAAGAGGTTTTATTACAGGTTGATTTGAGGAGAATTGTTGAGAGAATAGTTATCGACATCCAGTCATGGGGTATTGATTTGTATGTTGCTTCCAGTTGATATGTTTATGTACACATAGTTATGATGATTCCAGTTGATATGTTTAAGTGAGTTAAAGATGTCGACATGAAGTTCCCCAAACCAACCCGTGAAGAAGTTACAGATTATCAGTCTATGATCCATTTCCCGCTGTGCATGGCAAGATAAGAGACTGAAGACATTTTGGGCAGAATTGACAAATACTTCTTCAACAAGCATCAAGGTTATATCAAACGGGTTGTTAGTTTGGGAAGGAGCATGCAAATTAATGGGCTTACTAATTGGGAGGGAGTAATAACCTAATTAGAGAGAGTTTCTGTAGCAGTTGACTCCCACATGATACATTTGAGCCAATTTTGTTCTTCTTACAAGATTTCTAGTATATATACGTATATTGTGTTGCTGATTTGGAGGTATCCAAACCAACAAGGGGGAAGGAGACATACATCTGAACGCACAACGAGTATACATGATGAAATTTATATTTCTTCTGAATTGCATTTATTCCAGGAAGACAAATGTCATAACCGCAGAGAAAATCAGTGTTTTAACTTGTGCCTTCTGGTGTATTACCTCAACTACTTGGGGGAAGTGTTCTCTTGATACTTGTGGTATGTATTACTTGAGCTTTCAGTGGGAAGAAATATGAGAAGAATATTTGGAGCGTGAGATGATATTACTTATCGACATCTTCTTACGAGCTGGTATGATTTATGGTAAAGTGCTTATAGTTAATGCTTCATGTACACAATGTTATACTAATTCCGATGAGATCGCAACCATCAGGGGAGAGATAGGTGTACATCAAGGATGCACAACAGGTTCACATGATCGGGCTTAATCATTTATTCTAGAGTTAATAACCGCAGAGATGATATGTGCTTCAACCTGTTACTTTGGTGTTATCGTTTCAACTTGCGTTGGGTACACTTGTACATCATGGACTGAGTTGTTATACGTAAGATAACTGGAATGCATTTAGTGAAATGAAGATGTTAATATCTTGTTCCCCCGAATAGACAACACAATTATACTTTTCTTACAACAACTATGGCAAGATTAAACTTTGCAGATGAGCATAACCAAGTGGCCTACCTGCAGAAGTCAAATGAAAAGAGTGGCCCAGTTTTTCATCAGATTGTGGTTTTCTCAATACCACTCACATAAGGTATGCTTTAACTCTAAACCTTACAATCTATGTCTCTCAAATCAAACAGTTTTGGAACTCTGTAGAGTCCATAACCATTGACCAAGGAGACACACATGAAACTATGGATATTCTTAGAGCCACAGTGGATGGGGTAACTGTTGATGTTACTGAATCAACCTTGAGGAGAATTCTCTAATTGGATGATCTTAATGGTATCATCACATTGCCCAATCCAGATATTCATAAACATCTCTCATCAATGGGGTATGATACATCTAACAAAAAGGTTACTTTCAGAAAAGGATGTTTTTGTCCCTATTGGAGGTTTTTAATTCATACTCTTTTGCATTGCCTAAGTCCTAAGAAAACTTCTTATGAACAATTCAGTTCAACAATGGCTTATCCTTTGGTTTGTTTAGCCACAGATAGGACTTTCAATTTTTCAAAGTTAATTTTTAACACTATGAAAGGTAATGTAAAGAGTCCTTATAAATTTTTGATGTATCCAAGGTTTGTACAAGCAGTACTAAATTAATTTCCATTGCAATCCCACAAAAGAGTTTACAAAACCCCTTATCTTAAGCCAAAAGTTTTTCAAAATATGAATAAGGCTTCAGATGGATGGAATGGGGAATTTAAACCACTTTTTCCTGAAATGCTTGCAAAGATTATACAGGTACAGGGTGAAGGTGTAGCAATCTCAGTTGTACCCCAACACGCATCCACTATTACAGTTCCACCTATCCATTACACCCCACAAGTTACTCACACATATGAGAGGAGGCAAAAACAGCCACCTCCTCCCATCACAACATTGCATGTTTCTGAACCTTTTGGTCTAGGAACAAGCAGTGGTGGTTCCAGGCTTCAATCTAGTCCAACTAGAGAAGAGACTGAACCAATGCCCTATGATTCACCTCTCCCAACAGATAACACAATTGGAAGTGTTGAGGGCAATGAGCAACCAATTGAATTGATGGAACTTTGTACCAGGTTAGTCAAACAGGTTAAATCTTTGGAGAAGGATTTGGCACAGACAAAGAAGCAACATGCCGCAGATCTTAACAATTTGAAAGCAGAAATTCAGTCTTTGAAGGAAGAAGTGCAGGGGTTAAAGAAGCAAAGATCTGCAAAGATTGTGATTTCATCCCCATCCTCACCTTATGATGGTGACTCAGAAGGTTTTAGTAAAGATTCGGGTGATTCTCCCAAACAGGGGAGGAAAACAGATGCTAGGACTAAGGGGAGGAAACTGGAGTTTGAACAAGGGATTGATGGTTTTGGAGGTTTTGATCAGCCTATGAATGAAGATTATGAAGGTTTCGATCAACCACTGGATGCACATGTTTCATATGATCAACAAACAGAAGAGTTGGAACAACAACAACAAATAGCAGAAATGGCTAAAGAGGTTCCAACTGAAATTATTGATTTGGATGACCAAGCTGTACCAGAAGATATTATAGATACTGCATCAAGTCAACCAAAAGTTCAAGCAGAAGTAAATCCGGCATCAATTTCACAAGCAGTGGACACTGCTCTCACACAAGAATTAGAAGCAACTGATGCAGAATTTGAAAGAAGAAGGCAAGAAAAAGGGAAAGTTCAGATTATGGAAGAATCAACTGAGCAACCAAGGAAGATTTCGAAAAGAGAACAAGCTCAGATTGATATGGACTATGAACTGGCAAGAAAAAGTGAAGAGGATGTAGCAAGGTTCATGGAACAACAAAGAATTCAAAAAGAGATAGAACCTGAAGAAGATATTGTTTCCATTCCAAACACAAAAGAAGGTACTCATCAATTCACTAATGAAGAGATTGAGCATATGATTGATTCTGATCCAGTTATCAAGAAGAAAGCTATTGAGCTTATTGCTGAAGAAAGCTTAACAGCTGAACAAAGATCAGCTCAACTAGCTGATTTTATCAACATGAAGAACAATCAAGCTTTTGACTCTATGGTGGATACTATTAAGAAGACTCAGAAAAGGCCAAGACAACCATCTTAGGCTCAAGTCAGTTATGGAATGAAGTAGTACTTGTGTCATGTTGGAGTATGGAAAATGTATCAGCTCAAAGGAAAATCTTATGAAGAAATTCAAAGATTGTATTATCAAGAATACAGAAGAGATAAAGATTTTCTTCCTATGCATTCAGAAGCAGAAGCTAAGAGATACAAAAGATCAGGAGAGAGTATTGAGTCTAAAGAAACCAAGAAATCAAAGGTTGAAGAAAAACTAAATGATGATCAGCTAAGTGGTATGGTACTTCTTGAAGAAGAAGATTTCTATGTTGAACCTGTACAAATCAGAAGACCAATTGTTGATTGGGAAGTCTATACAGATGATTTTGCTGCAACATGGAAGGTTACAAGATTTGGTGGTGAAACATTTTCATCTATTCTATTTGAAGATCTTATTAGAGCTTGTGACAGAGATGATCTAGATTTGTTAAGGAAAATGGTGAATGAAAGGCACAAAGCTGGAAAACTCCAACATGAAAAGGAGAAAGAACTTTGGATTCAATTTCAGAGATTGTATGAACCTGACTCAAGTGACAGGTTTTGGAAGTTTCAAGCTTTTGATTTGAACACATTTTGGAAATTTTATGATTCTTGCAATATTCATCATGTCTCAACACAAGAAGGGGTAGATGTATTTATGCTAGCTGAAAGAGAATATCCACTGAGAGCTGGAGTTTTGCTTGTAATGCTTTCTGCAAATATCAGATGTTCAGAAAGATCAGAAGTGGTAGATGATCTTGTTCAAAGAATCTACAATCAGTGTGTCACACCCCCAAAATACCTGAATGGCAGCGGAATGGAATACCTGGGGGTGACTGTCATAGCACCATAGTTACAGTTATATTGAACGACCTAAAGTGTCGTTTAGAAAATACAGCGTTTGATCATTAAAACATTCAGAGTTTACAAAGCTTAGGTCCCAAAAGAGTTTGCCAATATAGTTAAAATAAGTTCAACAAGATCAAACGTTTCATAAGTGCAGAAAATATAGTGAGACGCGTCGACTCCGCGACTCCATGAAGGTCCAAATGTATGCGCATGAGCTACCTTAATAACCTGAGAAATACATTGCGAAAACGGTCAACATAAAGTTGGTGAATAATCATAGGTTTATAAGTAAATCGTAAGTACATAAGCCACAAGTAATAAGTAAACCGACAAGAATGTCAAAAATGCTACATTGGCTCTTAAGCTCATGACCCCGAAGCTAGACTTTGTAATGGCCCCACCAGAGTGTTTACCAGACACTCAATTATGATAAGACATGAAATGCATTCGTCCCGTTGGAGCAACCCAAACACGAATGGAGGCGTCACCCTCGATAGATCTATCCACTCACTCTCGCTTAGTACTAAAATTAACGGTCCATGATAATAAAGGGGACTTGTCAAGACATGGTAATAAGGCAACTTAAGCAATGTATGGAATTTGTAATACTTGGGCATGTACAAAAAAAATTGTGCAATGTATTCTCCCCCGTGGGATTTAAAATCAAATAAGTAATTAAAACGGGGCTATGAGAACTCACCTGGAGTGATAGTACAAAGATGGTACAACGATGGTAAAGAAATCGAGACAATGAGGCGCGAACACTAGCCGCAACCTAAATGAATAATCGTGATCTAATTTAGATCATGCCGTGATGTAATGAATGCACATGCACATGATACCTATACCACTCGTGATTTGGAAATACTTGTTATTGTCATAGTAAAATAGTTTCCATACTTAGGAAAAATAAGTCCAAATATAGAAGTATATAACTTGTCGTAATATATATCGTATAAAAATGTTAGCGTTATATTCCTCGTATCGAAAACCTTAAAATAACGTCGTTAAGTCGTATAAATATTCTCTTGGGTCGTACGTATTCATTTGTTAAGAATATAGTCCTTAGTAATATTTCTAGAAAATATATCATTTAGTACGTAGGTTATTATTTTTATTTGTGACCAAATATATATATATGGTTTTTGACGATGTTAAAATGGGTATAACTTGGTCGTTTTAAGCTCATTTTCCTCGTTCTTTATATCCACGGATTTGTTTTTGTATATACTAATATATTTTTGATAACTCGGCTCCTCTAGGTTACGTTTAACACCTCTTTTTGCCCGTCGAAAACTGCCAAACAGCATGCAGTTTTTAGAAAAATAGTTTTCGTCGTTAAATTTACAAAAATCATATCTCCTTCGTTATAAACTCGTTTTAAACCGTTCTTTCGCCTAAAGTTTCGTTTTTGAAAGTATTTTCTAAATCTTTGGTCAAAATTTAACCACCATCAACTGATTTTCCCACGAAATAAAAATAGGGACAGTAAGTCAATATGTAGTTTCAAAAACCATTTTCAAGTCTCCAAACTAGTTCTATCTTCAATCAAACCACTTTCAATCACCACAAAACTAGTCTAATCCTACCATACACCTTCTTAGGGTGTCATGGGTTCCTAAACATCATAACCAAGTAGATCTAACAAGGATCTAAACAAAAAATCACTTCTAGGGCTTAAAAGTTAAATATATACAAAATGAAGTGGTATAAGCCAATATATGCATGAGTTCTTGTAAGAAAAATATATAAACATAGTAATAACTTGTAAAAATTATGAAATGAGTTTTGTAAACTTACTTGGAAAATTAATGAAGTTTGGATGGTGAAAACCTAATAATCCTTGAGTTTTTATCTCAAAACTCCAACAAGGATACTATATTAACAAGATTACACTTGATCTTTGAGAAAAAATATTTTGTCTTGCCCTTTTCTTGATGTTGTTGCCGTGAGTGAGTAAGAGAGGAAGAGAGAAATGAGTGAAAATTTTGCTAGTGAGAATGAGAAAAATATATAGTGTTTAGTATATGTATTATTAGTGTTATTATTATAATAGAGTTAGTATAAGGTTTTAATGAGACTTGAGTGTGTAAGTATATAATGTAAGAGATTGGAATGGGGGGGGGGGGGGGTTGAGTGTGTAAGACTTTTGTAGATTTTGTGTATTATTGTGTTTAATTTGTAGTTTTAAGGTGTACCGGGTTAACTAAAAATAAATTTTAACGGAGTTAACCGGGATAAAATAAAGTTATAAAAATTATAAAAATAGGTTGGGTAAAATTATTGGGTGTTTAGATAATTATAGTTTAATTTCTACGAAAACCGTCGAAATTTTAGTAAACTTAAGTTAATAATTAAAATAAATATCCAAAATACCGGGTAAATTAATATTATAATTTTTATATTATAAAAATGAATATAAAAATATATTGGGATCATAGTCGGGAGTGTTGGACGTGTTAGTCACATTATTGATCATTTGTTAACGTTTATATAGAAATAATTATACGTAAAAGTTAATTATACCAAAAGTATTAATTTAATTATCCTACGAGTGGAATAGTATGCAAGTGCCCTAATGATGATATGCAGACTATTTCTAGTCCGTATGAAATGTCCCTGATAATAATGCATGAATTCGCTCCTGAACCAATACGGTTACGCGAATTTGAATACTCGTAAACTAAATTTATGATGACATGAGTAATGCACGTGAATAGTGGTTTTCTCTCGGAAATGAATAGTGTCAAGTGAATAGTAAAATTTCTGAATGTTTCTCGGAATGTCAAATTGACCTTAAAAATGATGAATAGTAAAATGATGAATAGTAATCGGTGAATAGTACTGATGAATAGTAGATTGTCGGAGTTTGAAAAATGACCTGAAATTATGAGTTGTGACACAGTGTAGAAGGGAATCTGCTGCTCTAAGGAAGGGATAAGTGTTTGGAAGAATCCCATCAACTTAGAAAACTTATTGATTTGCACGAAAATCATAAGTTTAGGGGAGGATTGTTGGAAATTATACTAACAGTTACCACGACTAAGCATGAAGATAACCACTGCTGAAGAATGTACTAGCAGTGGAAACACATTACCACTGCTAGTACATAATTACCACTGCTTATATGATAAATGTTATGTATTCGTATAGATAACTATAGAGTTGATTTTGTGTATATTCTATTTAGATAGCTTGATACTTATCTTGTAAAGGAGGACTCCTTGTGCTATAAAAGGAGGTCCTAGGTTAAAACTTATGTACGTATCGATTAGAAAGCTTCAAGGTGTAACCCTAGCGATAAGCAAGATCACTCGTATTATTATTAATAATATTGGAGCTTAAAGTTTGGTTAATACTTTGTGTTCATGGTGTATGCGTATTCATACACCTTTTATAAGACCAAAACCGGACCAAATGAGACCAAAAACTGACTAAAAATGCCAAATGTGTAGTGTTTTTGTGTTTTTGAAAGTGCAGGTATGGATATTTGATAAATGGACAAAAATCACGGAAAATCGACAAACCGAGCACGAGATTGGAAGAATGTTCGAAAGCCGAGGCCGGGGAAGGATTCTCAATATCGGATCATATTTATGCTCAAAAGTTTCAAATTCTACCTTGAGGAATCATCACTTGCCAAAATTGATCCTTGGAAGTGTAACACCCCCAATTCATGGTTGCAGCAGAATTCAAACTGGGTGTTACTCGACGGCACAATAGTCACAATGATAGAAAATGAACTCTAATTGAGTCGTTTTAAAAGGTTTATCATTCAAATTATATAAATATCAGAGATTACAAAATGAGGTCCCAAATGGTTCCATGTTTACAATGTATAATAAATGAGTTTTTGAATGATAATAAAATTTATAGCCCTCTTGAGTATCCGTGCCATTCCGTGCCATCCTTGATCGTCATGAACCTGAAATACATGCTTGAGAGGTCAACACAAAGGTTGAGTGATATTCATAGAGTTTGTTTAATGTTTGAACACAATATGTTGGTAGTGTGAGCTATAGACTCACACCAATGTTTGGAAAACAAAACAGGTAGGCTACGTTATTATACGCCCGGTACGGTTATTAATTCACTAAGCTTATGACACCAAAACGTTAACGGGTACCAATATCGATCGGCGGTTTTATCCCGGTAGGTATGTTGCTGTTATACCCATGTCTCAAATATTAATGCATTTGTATGAACGTATTCACTACAAATGGGATTCGTCAATCCCAATAGGCCTATTCACAATATTCGCGCTCACTATTGCTAGTGATTAAATGGTTCATAATAAGGGATCTCGGTTTAGCAAGGCTGGTACTTAGTGATAATAAAACAATCAGGCAAGCATACAATTTAAAAACATTGTGCTCGGTTAAAATAGCATGTATTTCCCCCAAGGGTTTGTAAAACAATTAAGTAATGGAAATTGGGGCTATGAACTCACCTTGGGATGTAGTGACGTAATGAACACAACTGTGCCAAGGTGTATGGCAGAATAGTAACATAAGTGATGTCAATAATTAGAGCGCAACGATACAGAATCGGCATAACCTAATGAATATAGGCTTATCTCAAAACATAATACGCAGAAAGTAATCGATACGTATGAGTTTCAAAAGGTAGAGTGTTGTAGTTTTCGTGGAATATTTGTATCAATGTTTGTAAAAAAATTTAGTATCCCATTCGTGTGGTGGTATAAAGTCATAGACTCACACAAAACGCACGCCAAAGCACAAATCATATAGCATAAGTATGAAAGGTAATAAGCACGTATAAAAGAATAAACCGGTAATAAGCGATTTGTTATTAAGTCGTAAGTCCATTAAGAGTGCAATACATTAATCCTAAACCCTTGTAAGATTATATATGTATTTGACATGGTACATGAGGTTTGTAACTTGAAGATTTGCTAAAACAAGCCCTATGTATGAGTTAGAAACCTGAAATTCTAAAACAGTCCCAAAGATTGGAAAGTCTGCACAACTCAGTGAGTTATGGGCCTTAGGTAATTAGATAGGGTGATAGAGCTATGTCTTGTGGTCGTTTCGCCGGGTGGCGCACCTCATAACTCATCCCGATGAGTAAATGAGAGCCAAAATGGCGAAAGGTGTCAAAATCTGCACACCAGTTTTCAATCAGAAAAAGCTCATGGTTCTGTTCATTTCTGGAGCTCAGCCCAGTTTTATGAAATGTAGGCAAGACATAAACTTAAATGTAGCCGCAAACGGCGCATCAACCGGAGTTGTAGAACTCTAGATATCGCCGAAAAGGCGGGACTGCAGTGAGCTGTTCCAAACAGCTCATGTATGCAGTAAATAGACAAACAAAACGCACCCTATTATGCATAAAATCAGTAGCAAACGTGCCCTATATGGGGCTGTTTTGGCAGTCAACAGACACCCCTGGTTGGGCCGTTTTAGCAGCCAACAATAACCCTCGTTGGGGATGGTTTTGGCTGGACAGAAAGCAACAAACAAACAACCTATGTTGTGCACAAAGTAAACAAGTAAACACACCCTAATTGAGCTGTTTTCGGGCTGTTTGCAGCCAACAAACGCACCCTAGTTAGGCTGCGTTTCAGCAAACAAACACACCATTGCTGGGGCTGCGTAGCAGCAAGCAAATGTCCCTGTTTGGGCTGTAATAAGCCTATCCAAGCGCACCCTTTGGGTGGCTGTGACAGCAGACAAACGGACACCCTTGTAAGCTACGGTGTGGGTCAAAACAACAAAACCAAGCGCACCCTTTGGGTGGCTGTGACAGCAGACAAACGAACACCCCTTTGGGGTGGGCTACAATAGCAGACCAACAAACACCTCTTGGGTGTTGTTGCTAACTGAACCGATACAAGCACCCTCTTTGGGTGGTTTCCAGCCGAGAACCAGGATCAAACAAACACCCTTGTGGGCTGTATAGATCGAGACCAGACAGCAGAAACAGGCGCACTCTTATGGATGTTTCTTGGAATTCGAACCAAAAAGAATCCAAACACCCTGGTTGTAACAACTTTCAAACACAGCCTAAAGCCCAAAGCCTAATGGTTTTTACTCTAATCGTGTTAAACAAACACCCACCAAATAAATTATAACATAAGCAAAAGTTTAACAATAAGCAATTCCATAACGAAACTGTGACCCTCAAGGGTCTTGTCTTGAATCCAACTCGAGTTCCACCCGACCCAGTAATTAGAACCAATCAAACACCACCCTTTTAATTCTAGTTTTACCACACGAATCTTTATCAAATCGTTTATATTATTGTTTTAATTCCACGAAAACTTTAATAATCTGATTTGTATGTGAATTTATAAGTAACGAAACAAGATGGATTTGGGTTTAGATATACCATAAGGATCGAGAGAGATGGAGAGTACGGGAGGTGGCGGCGCTCAGTGGTGATGGCAGTGGTATAACTGTGGTGATGATAACACGACCACAACACAAACAAAGGAACCTACCATGGCCATCACTCGAACTCAAAGCACCCTATCCTCCTGAACATGATGATGATGACTGTTGTTGTGCTCGATGGTGGTGATGATGCCGTATGCTAGAGAGAGACGAGAGAGATGGAGATGATTCTTTTTTTTTTTTTTTAGTGTAGAAGATAAGATCTGATATCTTATCTATTAGTACTAAACAAAAGGCGGTGGTTAAGTAGGATAGGAATGGAAAGGTGGGCTTGTATTATTATTATACCGTGTATTTCGTGTCCCGTTAAGTTAAAATGTAACGCGATACCTCCGTTTGGTAATTGCGGGAAATATATTTCTTGAATCGTTATAATAATAATAATATAAAAAAATGAAATTATTGACTCCGATTAACAATTATCGAATTTAAACAATTACTAATGCGATGTCAGTACGCGTGCGGTGTCGTTTTTCAGGAAAAGCAATATAACCTCTCGTTAAATTGACAACGGTGAACATAATTGTTCAGAAAGTAATAATTCGAATCAGAGCGAATTATTTAACTTGGGAAATTACCGGTTAACTATCGATTACAGTATTTGTTTTTACGTTACGATAAAAGTGAAATAGTCAAAAGTCAAAGTCAAGGGCAAAATAGTCATTTTGATGTGTGAAAATTTACGGGTTGCTACAGAATAAATAAATTATAAATCACCGAACCATAAGTTTATATTCCTCTATTTACATTGTTTGGGATGCCTCTCTATGTAAATAAAGAATTATAAACAAGTGGGCTTAGTTGTATCCGATATGACATGAGTATGAACTCGAACTTTAGAATCTCCGGTATTCTATTTCTCAGCAAAAGTTTTAAGATCTCATTAGAACTTCCTAAGTTCGTTCATAAGTTGTCACTTTTGCCGTTGCAAATCTTTACAATCATGAGTTATTTATTGAGTTAATAGACTTGTTACACTTTTGACTTGGTTTAGTCTCAAACTAACAGTCTGTGTTTGATATTCTACTTACTTTACTTGGGTGTATGGACACCTACACATAAACTCTCCCAAGAGTTCCTTCCATTTGTTGACCTTTATTTTAGAGACATTGTTTCTCGAAATGTTCTCTCTCCACATCCCCACACCGTTTGTTACTATTGTTATTTTTGCCATTATTTAATTCATGAGCAGACCGAGCTCTTACAACATGATCCACTGGCTTACGAGACATCAAAATTGATTCATCATCTAGGCACCTAAATGCAACCACTCTCTCTCTAGGCTTTTGAAACTGCTGCATTTGCAACTCATGAAATCTTGTGAAAACAACCTCTTAACACCTGGCACAACAATCACTCGAAGAGGCGCCACAACATTTGGTTCTCCAATATTTTCAGCTAGCGCTGCAACCATGAATTGGGGGTCTTACAGGAAGTATTTTACAGAATGGTCCCTTGATTTCACAATGTGGCAAATTTGGTCCTTACACTAAATCTTAAACCAAAATCTTATTAATACTACATTTTATCCTAATCTAAGCCTAGTCCATTAAATCTACACAACACACCAAGTCCAATCCATTTTTACCCAAGCCCATATATCCCTTCGGTCAAACTCCATTTCCAGGGTCAAACCAAAAACAAATACCATTATAAAAATATTACCCGCTCCCCAAATTTACCTTTTTCCCAGAAATACCCAATTCCCCCATGAACCCTAGATTTAACTTAACCCAAATTACCCAACTCCACAATAATTAACCAATGATTGCCAATGATTGGAGCTTCTAGAAGGTGTTTCACGTGCACAGGGCATGTCAGTGAACAAATTCCGTATACACTCGAGTCACGTGGACACTTGGCAGGGTATAATTGGTGGGAACACATCATTCTTTGAGCATTGGATTCGGCTTCTAGATATTCTGACAAGGACAGAGAGTGTGATGCATATGGATTGCCAACATGTCTATTTGGAGCACTCCCATTGGTTGAGCCACGTATCAAATTCCAATCCAAGGGCTCTGGATGATTAGAAGAAACACAATTTGATCCAAGGGGTGTGAGTAGTTGAGAAGAAGCACAGAATGTGCAAGGATCGCCAGCATGGATTCTAACCCCTACTCTCTCACTCCTCAACTCACTTGTAGTATAAATAGTGGTGCTAGGCTAGAGTTTTAGGTGTGGAGTCTTGGAGTAGCCAAGCTCTGCCGAATTTTCTTTTGAATGTATTAGTATAGTTTTTATTGTAATTCAATTTTATTTTCAATGAAATCATTTTCTTTTTAATCAATTCAGTTTATTGTTGTTTTCAAGTAATAGTTCAGCTTATATTTTTGTTCTAATAGTTTACTTAATCTCAAATCTCTTTGTTATCAAATCAGTTTTAGCTTATTCAAATAGTTTTCATAAACTTAGAAATTTAAAATAGAATTAGTTTTTTTTTTTTTTTTTTTTTTTTTTTTAAATCAGTTTCCAATTAGCTAAGTTGTTGTTTGAAATTGCTTATGTTAAGTTTCGTAGTCTCTATGAGTGAGAATTCAGTTCATTAATCTTCTATAATCATTTTTTCTATTTTTAGTCAAACACAGTCAACTGCAGAGATTTCTTTGGTTTTCAGAGGTGATAATTGACAGGACAATACAGAATTAGAAGGTTGTGCCTGTCCAAAGACAGGCAAGCACAATGATTTCTTTTTCTGGAAATTCTTTTTAGTAGTTTAAGATTTTTAGAAACTTGTTTCACATTTGTAGGATCATTTTTAGAATTAAAGTCACGTTTTATTTTGTACGATACGTTTAATAATTGCGTTTGCATTTCTGTTTTCACGTTTTTAACATTTGTGCATATATAGCTTGTACATTCTGCTTATTTCACTATTACTTATCATAATTTGAACTCCAAAATCATATTCTTTTCTTTACCACTTTTCACGACACGATTTCGTGATTCGAGAATTCACGACTCCATTCTACCTTCGTTGGGAAAACGACCCGGGGAATACTTTCACCGGTATTTCTTCGGAATAATTATATACTATAAAAAGACTATATCAAAATGGCGCCGCTGCCGGGGAAGGTCGAAGTGAGTTTTTGAATATCGTTTTGAAAAATCGTGTTTTGTTAAGCCTTTCTCTATTTTGTATATATTTCTATTAAAAAAAAAAATGAAAAATCAAAAACACTTTTCCTAAGGTGTTTTCAAAAATACCAAAAAAATAATAATGTTACAGCCTCGACTCGACGAGGAGCGTTGTAAACCAAATAAGCCTAACAATATAACAAAAACGTGAAATTAGTTATTTATCGGATTACTTCATTTCTACAACCGAATAAGCGGGAAATACGGTTAGCTTTGACATTAAATTGCAAGTTGAAGAGAGACCCATTCTTCTCTCCCGTTCTGTCGCGAGTAGTTTGAAGGAAACGGTTTCAATTAACGTAACGTTTTATAAAAAGAAAATAAAAGTTTTTGTGATTTGTTCTTCTATAAATATAAAAACCAAAAATAATCTTCTTATCCTCTAAAAATTTGATTCTTTTTCTCAAACCCTCTTATGTTTAATTCTTATGGATCCGATTTGTTTTAATTGTGGAGAACCGTTTTTCGGAGGGTTGTGTGTGTGGTGTACGTGCGACCAATGTGGTGATAATATTCGTGATGGAGTTTGTTGGTATTGTAATTCTCCCGCGTATGATCAAAGATCGTTCAACAATCTGTCAAACATTCCCGATAACTATCTCACACCACCACCACCTTCGTTTAATTGTTATAATTGTGGAAACCCTTCCGAAGAAGGATTGCCGTGTGGGCAATGTTTTTGTAACGAATGTGGATACATCAATTGTATGTGTTATGCCCCGAGTGCTAACACGTCTTATGCTTGTGATATGAGTTTTGATAATTATCCTCAAAATGATTTCAATTCTCTTTATCAAAACTCATATGAGCAAGTACCGTATTTCAATGATAATTCATTTCAGAATTCATCAAATTTTGAAAATTGTGGGGGATCGTTTGAAAATTCTTATCATGAACCTAATTTTTGTTACGATTCTCATGGTTTTAACCAACCCCCACAAGTTCCCGACAACTTTCAAGTTCCGGTTGAATTTATTGCTGAAATGAAATCCGTTATCGAGACGTTAAAAGAGTGGGTAGCTAGTCGTATTACATCTACTCCCGAGCCTCAAGTGAAATCGATGGAAGAACTTCTTGCCGAAGAAAGAAAAACTCAATTCTGTGAGTGTTGTATGTACGACGATGATGATTCCATGGTTACAATCGTTCTTAACCCTCAAAAAGAATCTATCTCTACTTCCGTAGAACTCGAGGACTCTCTAAAAATGGGGGACGAGCATCTTAACACTATTCCGGCAACGGAATCGGACGAATTCAATAAGTCTAGTGTTGAGAACCTCGTTCCAATCCCAAGTGAGTCCGGGGAAATTTCTAACGGTGATTTTGAAATTGTTTCCAATTCTTCCCATCCTTCTTTCACACCGGTTGAGAGGTATGATGTCTTTTTAGACGAGATCGAGGCATGTCTTGCTAATAATTCCATTCCGACAATGGTTGACGATTCTAATTTTGATCCGGAGGGAGACATTCTTTTGCTTGAAAAATTATTAAACGAAGAACCGTCTTTTTCTCTCCCTCCGAAGGAAGTTGAATTCAATCCTCTTAAGGATATTGATGATCTTGTTCCAAGGGTTTCCGAAACATTCAATATGACTTTCACAAATCCGTTATTTGACTTTGAATTGGATTTTAATCTAATTTCAAATAACCCGATTTTCGATATTCCTGGTGATGAGTTCGAAATGGAACCCGAGGTCCAGGACTCACATCATATGATTGATTCTCTTCATGAGAAGTTCTCCGATGAACTTTCTCATATCATATCTCCACCTGAGAATGATCCTTTTTGTTTTGAGGAAGATCCTGACCCGGGGGGAGGAGCACTCTATCATAAGAGTTTGATTATTAAAGAAACAACCCCGACCCTCCCTCCCGAGGTATTTGTTGAAAAAGGCGTTAATGATAAATTTGCTTTAGACGATGAAGAATGGATTTTAATTCTTATCAAAATCTTTCTTCCCTTCTTCACATATGTTGTGTTTTCTTCTCTTTTCCTTCACTCCACCGGGAGTGAGGATACCGTCTTTGATCCCGGCATCTCCATTGACGGATGTCCGTTCCATCTGCTCTCCCCAAGGACGAATTAATTCGGGGATCGAGTCAAGCTCATGTGACTCGGTGAACAAAAACAAGCGCTTTGTGGGAGGCACTCCATGCTTATCCTTTCATCTTCTTAAATTTCTTATTTCTTATTAACGTGACGTGAGGAGGGCTACCTCTTCCAAATCTTGTGTTTCGTGGTTGTTTGTTTATGTCCAGGATTTGCCCGAATAATGAAGACTCTCGTGCTCGTTGGTTTGTCTCAACTCGAGTTTCATCATTCGTTGCTTATCCAATATCCTAATCTTATCGGCTAACATTTATCTTTTGGCATAATTAATAAACGGCCTTAGATTTGTTAGGATACCCTTACCTTTTAAACATTGAGGAAAATGTTTCGTTTTAGTCTGGGGGGTGATCTTTCGATCTGATTTTTGCCTTGCACTTTGCTGTGTACTCTCGCAACTCCGTTTTTCCACCAAAAATTGAAAAATTGAAAAATCTCAAAAATTTTGAAGAAAAATCAATGAAAAAGTCATGAAAAAGCAAAAAAAAAAAAAAATGAGAAAAATTGAAAAGTTGTGCAAAAATATAATAAAGTTTGAATAAGTGTTTTGACACCTTGTTGACTTTCTTGCTGGCGAGAGTAGGAATAAATATTTTGACTTGACCGGGCGTGTTGAGCCCTAGCTTGTTCCCTTAACCAATGATGATCATATAAGCTTGTGCTAGTCTTGTACACAAGGAGCTATAAAATGCGAATTCTTCTTCTAGAATCTGCAAGTTCCCGTACTTGACTTTATACATGTGCAGCTTAAAAGCTTTTGCTAGTCTTTTACTTCAGGAGCTAGAAAACGCGAATTCTTCTTCTAGAATTTGCAAGTTTCTGTAACTGACTTTATATACGCGTGGCTGATTATCGGCTAAGTATTCGCGGCTTTCATTACTTGAGATCTTAAATTGCGAAGAGCGAGAAATGATAGAGTTTATTTAGAAGTTAGATGCTAAACATGGAGTAGTGGTTCTCTTTAGAGCTCATGAGAGGTACTTGTGGCTTTTTACTCCCATAAGATACGTCACCCATATATAATAGATGTTCTAGGTTAATTAGTGGTATTTAGGTTTGAATAATATTTAGTTCTTTGTTTTCTTAAGAGAATTTTTGCTTTAAAAGTTGGGTACATATCAAGGAACATAAAAAATAAGAGCAAAAAGTGAAAAATCAAAAGTCAAAAGTTGATTATCTATGTGGTTTTGGAGCTACCCGATAAGCCTCCATTGATGTTATGAGAAAAGTCAAGAAAGAAAGAAAAAAGTGAAAAGTAAGAAAAATATGAGAAAAGTGAAAAAAGTGAAAAATGAAAAAAAAAATGAAAGTTGAAAGTTATGTTGAATAAGAGTTTGAATGTAAAATAAGTTGTTGGCGCATGAGGTGCATGTGTTTGATTAGTAATTAATCACATGAGGTGCACGTGTAGTACTCCGCAACTTATATCTATGATGTTGTATGTACCAAAATTCCTTGATGTGGACCGAATTTCTATTGCAGTGGTTCTTAAGAGAAAATGAATAACTACTTATCGTTTAAACTTAGGTGTCACTATCGGACTAAAAATTATTGAAACGAGAAAATATGAAGCAATTCATTTCTCAACAAAATAAAATATTGAGATACAAAAACCTAGGACATGGGAGTAAGAAGTTTCCACAAGTAACTTTTATGAGTAGTGTTAGCATCTAATTTATAGATAAGCTGTGATCTCGTTTGTACACTTAGTTTGGGGACTTGTGAAAAATCAAGGATAACGATTTTTATCCGTATGATCACTTCTTAAATAGAAGTGTTTCTACTCGTTGACCCTAAAAATTATTGCAAAATAATGAAAGTTCAATAAACCGTCACAAGTATGAAGTGAGAAAAGTCCAAAAACAGAAACAAAAGTAGAATAAAGAATAAATTTTGGAAAACAGGGCGTTTACGGGAATAAATGATTTTGAAATCTCTTTTGAACTTCCTTGCTACTTTTCAAAGTTAGTAGAAAGAGTATCGAAATTATTTATCCTAAAAGCGTGAATTGATCACATTGCGTGAGGACACGACAATACTTTAGTCTGGGGGATTTTGGTGTATGCGTATTCATACACCTTTTATAAGACCAAAACCGGACCAAATGAGACCAAAAACTGACTAAAAATGCCAAATGTGTAGTGTTTTTGTGTTTTTGAAAGTGCAGGTATGGATATTTGATAAATGGACAAAAATCACGGAAAATCGACAAACCGAGCACGAGATTGGAAGAATGTTCGAAAGCCGAGGCCGGGGAAGGATTCTCAATATCGGATCATATTTATGCTCAAAAGTTTCAAATTCTACCTTGAGGAATCATCACTTGCCAAAATTGATCCTTGGAAGTATTTTACAGAATGGTCCCTTGATTTCACAAAGTGGCAAATTTGGTCCTTACACTAAATCTTAAACCAAAATTTTATTAATACTACATTTTATCCTAATCTAAGCCTAGTCCATTAAATCTACACAACACACCAAGTCCAATCCATTTTTACCCAAGCCCATATATCCCTTCGGGCAAACTCCATTTCCAGGGTCAAACCAAAAACAAATATCATTATAAAAATATTACCCGCTCCCCAAATTTACCTTTTTCCCAGAAATACCCAATTCCCCCATGAACCCTAGATTTAACTTAACCCAAATTACCCAACTCCACAATAATTAACCAATGATTGCCAATGATTGGAGCTTCTAGAAGGTGTTTCATGTGCACAGGGCATGTCAGTGAATAAATTCCGTATACACTCGAGTCACGTGGACACTTGGCAGGGTATAATTGGTGGGAACACATCATTCTTTGAGCATTGGATTCGGCTTCTAGATATTCTGACAAGGACAGAGAGTGTGATGCATATGGATTGCCAACATGTCTATTTGGAGCACTCCCATTGGTTGAGCCACGTATCAAATTCCAATCCAAGGGCTCTGGATGATTAGAAGAAACACAATTTGATCCAAGGGGTGTGAGTAGCTGAGAAGAAGCACAAAATGTGCAAGGATCGCCAGCATGGATTCTAACCCCTACTCTCTCACTCCTCTCCTCACTTGTAGTATAAATAGTGGTGCTAGGCTAGAGTTTTAGGTGTGGAGTCTTGGAGTAGCCAAGCTCTGCCGAATTTTCTTTTGAATGTATTAGTATAGTTTTTATTGTAATTCAATTTTATTTTCAATGAAATCATTTTCTTTTTAATCAATTCAGTTTATTGTTGTTTTCAAGTAATAGTTCAGCTTATATTTTTGTTCTAATAGTTTACTTAATCTCAAATCTCTTTGTTATCAAACCAGTTTTAGCTTATTCAAATAGTTTTCATAAACTTAGAAATTTAAACTAGAATTAGTTTTTTACTTAAATCAGTTTCCAATTAGCTAAGTTGTTGTTTGAAATTGCTTATGTTAAGTTTCGTAGTCTCTATGAGTGAGAATTCAGTTCATTAATCTTCTATAATAATTTTTTCTATTTTTAGTCAAACACAGTCAACTGCAGAGATTTCTTTGGTTTTCAGAGGTGATAATTGACAGGACAATACAGAATTAGAAGGTTGTGCCTGTCCAAAGACAGGCAAGCATAGTGAAACACCTCTATTTAGAGCTGAGGTAAAGAGAGATTGTAAGTCTTGTTCAATTTTATCTCATTAACTGCATAATCAATGATTTTGTGTTTCTGAGGTTATATAATTGTTTTGATTGTTGTATTTACTTCTGTTATTATCATTACAGTTATCTAGATCATTAGTTCAGGTATCAGTAGACTAAATCTCATGTTTTGTAGTGTAATTGCTTAGTTAAGGGGTGTTTGGATTTGCCAGTTACTAGTAGTTAAAGTTGATTATTTGAGGTAACTTCTGCACACATAGTCTTACTTAGGATAATATAGGTTAGTAGTAGCTTAAAATTGATAGGTTTAATCATAAAAGTCAAAAATAGCTTGTAATCCTTACACTGCCTTTGATTTTGTTAACTGTGAGTGTTGAGCTTGTTGATTCAATTCCATTTATGATTGAGATTAAGATTTTTATGCTTTAACGTGTTCAATATACATCTAGTAGTAGATTTAGGCATTTGAAATTAGGATTGGTCAAAGTTCTAGTGTAGTTCATAAGTCAACATCAATTGGTACTCAGTTTTTAGTCACACTTTTTGATAGCAGCCTTAGGGTTCAATTTTGATTGGAAATACTTTTGAATAGTGTATTTGTAAAGTTTAGCAGCTTATTAATCATAATCAAAAAGAAATTTTAGGTTTGGAACTTATTTGCTTATTGAAACAGTGATTGGAAGTTGACTGATTGAGCATAGCTATCCTCTGCACCATTCTGTGTCTTCAGTTTTCTAGGCTTCATTTAGTCTGGTAGATGAGTAGTAGCTTCAAGTCTTTTGGTAGATTTAGTTACTTAGTATAGTAGTCTTACTTTTGCCCCTATAATACTTTAGATTTGAGTTTATTAGACAGCTTTTCTCAGGTCTGCTTATTAGTGGTATAAGACTAGATTCTGTATTGGACCATTGGGCTGCTTATGCTCATTTGGGCTTGTACTTGTGCTTATTTGTCACTTCTGAGTAGATTTAGTTGAATTTTAGCTATTTTCTTCATTTCCTTGCTCATAGCTTATTCTGATTTTTGTTCTGCTTATTTATTAGTGTGCCTTACTGCTTAATTGCTTGCATCTGCTGTTTTTGTGCTTATCTCTGATCATTTCTGAGTTTGTTTGAGCTTATTGTAGTATATTAGATCTGTGTTTCAAGTTTGGTTTAGTTTTGTGGCAAGTGCTTATAAATAAGCACTTGCCATAAGCTGTTTTGGTCCTTATAATATACTAGATTTTCTGTGAATTTTTCATAATTTTCTGAGTTGATTTGATAGTTTTCTTAATTTTTCTTCTATTATATTCATTTTTAAATACTTTTTAATAATCAAAAGTCAATAAAAATTCAGAAAAAGCTTTTAAAAATACAAAAATATTTTAGATAATTCTTTTATAATACTTTAGATTTTTCAGAATAGATTTTACATTTTTCTCATTAATTTATTCATTTTCCTTTATTTTTAATTACTTTTTAATTCAATAAATAGAAAACAATTAATAGAAAATAAATAAAAAGCCTAAAAAATATTTTTCTTTTTCTGGAAATTCTTTTTAGTAGTTTAAGATTTTTAGAAACTTGTTTCACATTTGTAGGATCATTTTTAGAATTAAAGTCACGTTTTATTTCGTACGATACGTTTAATAATCGCGTTTGCATTTCCGTTTTCACGTTTTTAACATTTGTGCATATATAGCTTCTACATTCTGCTTATTTCACTATTACTTATCATAATTTGAACTCCAAAATCATATTCTTCACTTTACCACTTTTCACGACACGATTTCGCGATTCGATAATTCACGACTCCATTCTACCTTCGTTGGAAAAACGACCCGGGGAATACTTTCACCGGTATTTCTTCGGAATAATTATATACTATAAAAAGACTATATCAGTTCACTATATACAACTGTTCTCACTCACAAATAAATCTTCTAAGTATTACTAAGTATATTCCGCGTATTTGTTAGTATCATTCAAAGTATCATTCTAACACAAGGCGTGTGTTTAGATCCATCAGGCCTGACGGCGTCAAGAGTAAGTTCTGACGCCGTCAACTCGCCGCCATAATTATCATCGTATTGCTTAGATCCACTTCTGACATCGTCATATGTAAACTCCATCTTGGCCATCACATGTAATTTGCTCTTGACAGCCTTGGTGACGCCGTCATGTGTAATTCTTCCAAAAATTCTCTGGCGCGTCACGTGTAACTTGATTTATCCACCTCTTTGTCAAAGGGTGACGGCGTCACAAGAAATTCTTGACGCCGTCAGGTACAATTTCCGGCATGAATTTGAGACTTTGTCGTTTTCTTCACTTTTTCGCTCCAAAAATGTCCAAACTGCTTCCTTTTTCCAGATTTCTCCTCAAAAGTACCTAAAATGACAAAAGGAACGATTTAGGGCAATATTCGATCAAATAATCTCGACTTTGGGCTTAAATGACCCTTAAAAGCGGTACACTTTTCGTCTCATCAAATACCCTTACACTTGAGATTTGCTTGTCCTCAAGCAAATGCGCTTTTATTCTAATCAAAATACAAGCTAGGGGTCATTTAACACTAATATAAAAGTAATTGCAACAAATAATCGTTCCACTTCAACCAAAACAAGCACGGAAATTATACACTAGCACCTCACAAATAGTGTTTAGATACTCACATCTCTCGAGTGTAATAAAGTATATATCACAATATAGAAATGGAAAACATCTCTCACTACCTGTCATAGCAAATAGATTACCATAGGCTTGGGAAAGGATCAAACCTCCACCACTTGGCGTAAGCACCTAGGATAAACTATCAAAGAGGTCTTTTCAAAGGGTTATAACGTTAGGTATAGGGATATGATAAACACGGTTTTGTTGGATAAAGACAATATTTACTGGTGGCGAGTTAATCATCTTAGTCAATTACATGTACAATGTGGCGTTGCTAAGCCAAGACTCGACTCGACTTAAGCTAATCATAAACTAATAAAACATAAAATAAATATAAAAGGAAACGGGATGGTAGTCCATATGTTTTTTTTTTTTCTTTTTTCTTTTTCTATATTTTTTTTCTTGATTTTTCGATTTTTTTTTTTTTTTTTTTTTTTTTTTTTTTTTTTTTTTTTTGTATACGCTCTTACCCTACCATCCAAAATAATACATCATGGGGGACTTGCATTCCCCTTACACTTGAACTTTTACATACATTACAATCAAATATTCTAATGACTTGAATTAAGATAATCAAAACACTTGGAGTACCTTTTAAGATTAACGCACATATGGGGGTAATATATGATGTTCTTCCCCATTACTCCATAACACTAGTACTTTACCCATGAGTCCCAATTGTCCCAAAACAATATGTACAAGATATGACTCGGCTTAGCAACCATGTAATCAATTAGACAATTAACTAAGGGTTTAAACATGCAACAATAATGCACTAAATATGAGTGCATACAAGGAAGGCTAAGGCGATTTGGTTGCACATTTGGCGTGGATTGTTAACAAATTCCTCCTTTAAGTAAAATGCTTAAAGTTAGAAACAAAAAGGATAGGCTCGGAGGGGTGTACTAGGGGTATCGTGAACTAAAGATGAGTACAACGCAAGGGTGTGGGAAAATTAATTGACTTTACTAGTTAAGTAATTATGACTTCATTGGTCAAGTAATTATGATACGGGTTTAAACACAAGGGTTATCCTAATTCCTCTTATCATGTAGTAAATCCAACTATACGAATGTAGTCTCACTAGCGGTCTCGGGATGCATCACTGATGAGTGTGTAAATACTCGTCATTTTTGGTCAAATCTGAACTGCAAAACATTTAAAAACACTCAGAAATGCATCAAAATACTGAAAATATCTCAAGATTGTGTTTTCTAAATTTTAGATGCAAAATGATTAAAAACAGATAAAAAACGAATAAAGTTTGCATAATTGGCAGTTTCAGTCCCTCAACTTTCAAAACTTGTCAAAATCAGTCTCTGAGCATTTATTTTGGAAGAAAAGTAAACATTAGTCCTTGGGAATCCAAAAGTTGTCACAAATAGTCCTTGGAGTTCAATTTTTAGAAAATGGCAAAAATGGTCCCTCCACTTTGAAATTTGGCAGTTTTGGCCCCCGGGAATTTGAAATTGGAAAATGTTCAATAGTGGTCTTTGGTATATAAAACTTGGCATGTTTTATCCTTGTAATACTTTGGCAGGTTGGCAGTTTTAACCCCTCAAAATTCTGGAAATTACAATATTGGTCCTTGTGTTACTTGTTACTACAACCAAATGGACCCAAGTTATAAAATTGCACCAAATCTAGTCCAAGCACAACACCAACCCAATCCCTACCCCCTGGCCCACCTTCCTAGCCCAACAAACACAAACCATAAAAACACCCAACCCTCGTTTTTATTTATTCCCAAGGTCAAACTCCTATTTTGACCTTCCCTCCTTCCTCCCTCACCCACTTGCAGCCTGCCAAATCCCCTGCTCACCCTCACCTCCACCTCACCAACACCACTCCATGTCCCCCCAGCTCACCAATACCTCCAAGATACATTAAATGCCTTTGAATCCCTCCAAGTTAACCCCAACTAACCAATTGTGACTTTTCCCGCCAAAAGGGATTTGAAGGCCAAGATTGATTGTAACCCATCCTAAGGCTCAGAATGAAGGTGGGAAAGAAAGAGGAATGCCCCAGGGCCTTTATAAGTCAAAAAGAAGAAAGAAATAGTAGTTAGTTAATGAGTAGTAGTTAGTTTTAAGTTTAGCTCATTAGTATAATTCTAAAATCATGTAATGCTTTTCTTTATGCTTTAATAGTTTAGTTTCACTTATGTAATCTGATTTAAAAGTTAATACAAGTTCCAGTTTCACTTCAAAGTTATTCTTGATTTTCAATTTTAATGTCATATTAAGTATTTTTCAAAAACCTCATTTTACACTCCTATCATTGTTACATAAGTTCAATAAAGCTCAACAATAGTTTTAGATAGTTCCTGCTCTATGGCTTTTGTTTTAAGCAAAAATTCAAAAAAGTCAACATGAAGGTCAAACTAGCTCTAGGAGGTTAGATGCTGAATCAGGAAGAGTATGTAGTTGATTTGGGTGAAGTAGCTGTTGATTAAGCTCATATAAGCTTTACACCTCTGATTGGACAATGGTCATGGTGAGTTCTCCTTGTTTATTAAAATCAGTATTATACACTGTTCATTATTGTTGAATACTCAATCTGTCTTCTTTAGTGTTCATTAGGTTACTTTCTGTTTTCCTCAGCTTATTAGAATTGCTAAAAGCCCTAGTGATAATGTGAGGCTCACTAATCTGTTTCTTTGCTTTATAACACTAAACCAAAGATCCAAATATGGCATAAGTAATTCGATCTTAGTTAGTTGTTCATATTCAGTTTTAAGTTGCTTAGGGGCCTTTATCACACCTGTTTTAACTATTTGAATCCAATTTCTAGCTCAATTCAGTAAAAATCATTTGAAATACAAATTCAGTTAATAGAAATAGGGTGTTTGGATCAGTGGTTTTAAAACCTATATCCTATGTTTCTAGTGTTGCCAATGGTTAGAACACATCATATTGGGTCTTAATATATCAGTCAAAGCCTAAAATCTAAGGCCCTTTTGAATGAAAGTCAAAATGCATCTGTAAATCTTTGTTTTCTGTCACTGTTGAGTATTTTTCTGCTTATTGGATGTTTTAGCTGCACAAGTTGGAGATGTAGCTTAATCTGGTCTCAAATTAGCTTATCACTTTCATTTTAGTAATCTAGAAGCAATCCAAGTTCATCAAAGTCAAAGTAGAGTAATTTTCATAAAAGTCAAAATTTCAGGTTCTTACAAAAATCCAATTCTTGTGTGATTTTTCAGGAATTTTGTGTTTAGTTTTAGGCCTTGAAACTTTTAGGAGTTAAAGACCCTCAGTTAAGCTATGTAATCCCACCATTAGATTATTTTTGTGATTTTTCTGCTGGCTTATTTGGTTGCTCAAAGTGGGCTGCGGGGCATGTTCATGCCCTGCACCAAGATTCTGTCCCAAACAGCCATTAGTGGGCCCCACACTTTGCTTATTGGCTTTTTGAAAAGCCTTTCTGGCCTGCTTGTTGGTTTAGGGTTTAAATCAGACCCTTGTTCATCCCTGTGGGCCCCACATTGGCTTGAACTTTGGCATTTTTGGCCTGTGTCACTTGGCAGTTTTGGCCAAGTGCTTATTAGCTTCATACAGCTTATTGCTTGTGCTTATTCCTTTCCTTATCGCTCATTTCTAATTGGTGTTGTACACCAAAAGAAAGTCATATCAAACAAAAATAGCACCTTAATAATTATGGCAAATAAAAAAATAAATAGTCAAAATTTAAATTAAAAAAAAAAATCCAAATCCGGCCGGGTTTCAAAACCCAGGTTGACCCGGGTCACTCAAAACCCGGCGGGTCTAACCGGTTGACCCAGGTTTACAAACCCAGGTTTTTTTGACCCGTTTTTTGACCGGGTACCGGTCCGACCGGTTGACCCGGCTTCGTAGCCGAACCACTATAAATCCTTTGTCTTGTGGTGCGATCTTTCCATCTCTATCTCTTTACTTACTCATCTATATTATTGTCATTTACTTTCGTAGATATTAGTATATATAAGTGTTTAAACATTAATCTCACAAAAAACTAGAATCGATGATTTTGTAAACTAAACTTTTATAAAATTAAAAACGACGTAAAACTATTCAACCCCCTTCTAGTTTTCCACAAAGTTAAGAATCCATGCTGGAATTTACACTTGACGGCATCAGGAAGATCAAGGGGACTACGTCAGCCTTTGTAACAAGAGGTGGATATTGCATTTACACTTGACGCGCCAACAGACAATTTGAGGTTTTACACATGACGGCGTCACGTTCTACCAAGAGTAGGCCGTCATGTATAACATTAAAGCGTGACGGCCCAGAAGACATAAAAAATGACGGCGTCAAAAGTTTGATTGGGCGACAAGAAACCCTAGCCGCGGCGAGATGACGGCGTCAACCATCAAAAGGTGATGCCGTCACCCTTGTAAATCTATATATAGTTTTTGATATTTCATTCATTAGAGAGTAACTTTGGAGTGGAACTTTTTAGTGGAACACACACATAAACCCTAGTACGAATTTCAGAACTTTTCAAGGGTTTCATACCCTTGGTTCTTCCATGTTCAATTAAAGATATGTAATCCATCAATCATTCAATATGTCTATGTGTTGTTTGATTATATCTTACGCTTGTCTTTCTTTTAACATGCTAGGCTAGGTTTATTTGTGTTTGCTTAGATGTAATGAAACCTAGTTATTGATTATTGATTGATGGTTTGTTATTAGTTGTTGTTGGGTGATTGATAATCGATGTTAGGCTTAAGTAAACTGGCTAATCTCCTATATGGTAACTTGCTTGAACGTCTTAAGAAACATGAATCAGATGTGTACTATGATTTTAATGGTTGTATTTAATGCATAAGTGACTATTAAGGAGGCCATGGTTAGGATACTTAACGCGTCACCATAGGAAGAGATAGAAGGTTATAGAGTTGGGGAAGATCGTATACGGCCCTACAAATGGTATTAAGGAATGCAACTTGTCACCCACGCAATTGTAACAAACTTATCAATCAATAAAAGATAACTAGGGAGTAATGCAGTCTAAGTAAACACATTTTCTCCATATATAGTTTTCTCATTTTATTTTATTGTCATTTTATTTTAATAGCATAGTAGGTAATTGGGTTAGTTGACTAGCAACTAATTCCGCCCACTCTTCCAGTACCCGAGATTTTACTTGCTTTTCATAAAATATAAAAATACAAAAAGAATCATCCCTCACCTCTAGACCTAGTTAGACTAATTTCAATCCTAGCAAACACTATTCCTTATGGAGAACGATCAATCCCCCGGTACTTGCCACTTCACTATACTACATCGGTCAGGTACACTGCCTGGTGGGGATCGTAAGCTTCTCAAGATCCCTTGAGAAGTAAAATTTTTGTGTAGACTACAATCCAGCACATCAGTGTGACGTAATATGACTCTTATCATTTAGACACATAAATAAATACTTCATGTGACCATATATAACATTTTGAATTTAGTCACACAAGCACTCAATGTGACTAATATCAAGGTTAATGATAACTGAGTTCACATTTTGCTATAAATAATAGTCACATGAATATTTCACAATGTCGCTATTTTGAATGTATTGGTCACATATAATACCCTTATAATGTGGCCATAAACATAATTTAGATACACATTTGTGATATGGTGTGACTATTGTAAAGCCTATAGTCACATGATCGTGCTTCAATTAAATGTGACTATACACATTAGGTTTTGGCAAGCAAACACACACTACACTTTAGACACACATATTAACTTACGTGACCATATGTATCTAATTTTGGTTACACTTAATCGTGTTTCTATTGTTTAGTGTGACCATATATGACATTTTGTCACATTGTTCAAGTGTGTGACATATATTTGTCACTTTTAAATGCATATCGTGACTAATGCGTCAAACTTACTTTTTTGTTGTCACACATTCTAAATTCGTATGTGGCTAAATATTCAGCAAATAATATCAGTCACGTTTAAATAATGTGTGACAAACTTGACTATATGATTTAGCCACATACACAATTACTTCATGTGACAATATATGGATTTTGGTCACACTGTTCCATTGCGTGACATATATTTGTGACATATGTATATATAGTGCGACTAATGTTCTAAACTGATTTGTATCTGTTACACGTCCCAAATTATAAGTGACTATATAATCGAAAAAAATTTACCAGTTACCTCTAGTCACATAAATATTCAAATGCGTGACAATGAAATTGTGAAATGGTCACACAATTCGGATCAAGTGTGGCTGTTTCTTTTATTCTGGTACATTTAGTCACGTAAATATGTTACCGTGTGACAGTTCCAAATACGCTATGTGTGACGAAAGCCAATATCTGTACTAGTCTTTTGACTTGTGTGATCTTTGAGCATTCATTGAGATCATCAGCCACCGTAAATCTCCAAGTCATCCTTTGCAGCATTGCCTTCATGTGTAGTAGTGACTTGTTGGACCGTCATGCTCACACTTTTTTGGATCATGAAACTTTGCATCAGAGTTGCAGAAGCATTGTTCGTTGATCTTTTATGAATCATGATTTCTTTAATTGTGTGTGTGAAGTGTGAGCATGAGTTTATGAATTGACATCTCATTAGCCATCAGATGCAACCTTCAGGTATTCCTACAAACAACAGTTAGCAATAAAACACACGAAAGTGTCTTTGTTCACTTTCGTTGAATGGGGTTTCAAGAACCATGGTACCCCGTTACTTAGTATAAATATTGTCTGTGATCAGGTAGAATTCTAAAGAATTTCCTTCACAGGGTTTCGCAGCTATACTAGCCGTTCTCAAACTGGAACGTCTCAAAGTAGACAACACGGAGTGAGTAAACCGGTGAATTTAGGATTCACTGATTAATGAGGAAATTGATTTTGAAAAACAATCGCGTATTGCTAGATAAAGAAATTTTGCAATACGATGAGAGTTTTATGAGAAATATCAATTTTCCGTTAAATACTTTTGTCTGAAAAATTATGCACAGTTGATGTGCATGAAATCAATTATAGAGCACATCGAAAGTTTTCCAAAAGTATCCGTCAATTCATTTCCTGGAACAAGTTTGATTCAAAAGAGAATCTCCTCATCGTTTCTTTCTAGTTGCCACAAGCTTGATCCATAAGGGATCTCACATGTCACCCACCATGAGCTTGTTTGATGTTTGCTCTAAAAGGATTTCCATCTTCATTATGAATACCTTACGCATCACTCGGATGTTCTGGCAATACCTCATGGATAATGCGTAGGACTCAATATATTTTCTTACTATTCATGGTGTATGAAAGAACAAGCATATTAAAAGTGTGTCCTAATTAGATTTATGGATGATCTCTTGGCTCTAGACTCAACAGTGCGTTTTGATCTGGTAATCGAAGACTAGAGCGGTGTCTCCTGTTTCAATATCAGCATGACTCATAATGAGTGGTCGATAGATAATGCAGGTTTCCCTGTGGGAATGAAACAAGTCCTTTTAAGAGAACTTGAGTGGCTAGGAAGTTTAGTGTAGTGCGTCACTTGGTCCATGACGTCTTGTCTTCAATACCGGTGCTACCTCAGTAACAACCGATAGCATATGAATTGAACCCGGTTTCTACCCTAAGGTTGAATATATGGAGGGATATTTCTTTTCACCCTTTATCTTTACATTTCTTTTTCATTCTTTAACCCCTTCAGTGCTTACCAAAACTTCATCACTAGTACCTTGTTGGGTTTGTTCCAGTACTAGCTCCATCTCAGTCGGCACTCTTCCATTATTCTCACTTTTCTCATTTTTTCGTCTTTCCTAAGGACTTCTACTCTACCTAGAGGATTGTCCCTGGGAAGATCCCTCCGGTTCTGGCTGGATCATGGGAACTAATACCTAACCTTATCATACTTATAACTCCAGTGTATTAAATACAATGGTCGGTCTTTGGTATTCTTCCATAATTGCCATCATAAACCATTCGCTCCCCCTCAATATGTGCTTCGATATACGAAAGAGTTTGGCACATATGAGAGAGCTTTACACTCGAGTCTAAAAAATCACATTTTATCATATTTCATATTTAAATCACATTCTCTCCCCCGATCATAAATTTCAAACCTTTTGAGATTTGTGATCCCAATTGATTTAAATAAGTTAGAAAACTTGGGAGAAAACGTGTTCTGATTTTATGTATATTCTGATAATGGAACATCTCGATGGTCCCCCTCAATCAAAGACGGGGACAGTTAGTGTCAGATGTGATGAGTTTATAAAAGATTTGGAGTTTAGCGAAAAACTCATGAAAAATTCATATATTGACACATAACACCACATTTTTATTCATTGCTTAACACGAAGGAAGAGAGACATTTGTTGATCTAAAATAAAATTTGAAATCCACTCTCCCCCTCAATCTATGACCCGTTTTCTATTAAATTTTAATGAGAAATTTTAAACCTTTTGTCATAGATTGAGTGGTAAATTTTATGAAAAAACTATGTCCGATGGAATTTCAAATATTATTTTAAACCACAAATAATTTTCTGAAGAATCATAGATGAAAAATATTTGTTTTTGTTAAAAATAAGACTTCGCTTCTTAATCAAGAAATAATGCATTGAGGCGTACATTAGATCGAGTGTGCATGCATGTAAAGTAATCCACGCCCAGATGAACTTCATCCGTTGTTAGGAACAACCATCTTGTTGGCGATGTGTTTTCCTCATTTTGAAAGACGGGTTACTATCTGAAGTAATAGCAAGCCATGCAGGCACGTTTTGAACTTCTGCTCGAACTTCATTTAAAGACCTGTGTCATTATTGAATAACATTTCTAGGACCGTAAATGTTATGGATACCAGAAGACATGCCTTGAAACAACTATTTTTGGTATTTTTATATTTTTCACATTTTTATGGGTTTTGTAGGTTTTATATTTTTCTATTTAATTTAAGAAGATGATGACATGAATACCAAAATGAGGATACGTTCTATGCATTGTAGAAGTCAGTAGTCAACATCTCTTAAACTTTCACCACTAAAGGTTTCGAGGCTCTTGAATAAACGTCTGAAATAGAGCCTTCTCAATGTGATGCTTTGGTAGCTTCCCCCCAAACCGACAATCATCTTCTTGAGACCAGTTCCCCCAAGTAGTTGAAGTGATGCAAACAGCCTCATTTTATGAAGCTCAAAAACCCAAAGAAAATGATAACACCGAAGTAACAATTTGAAACACTTAATCATCTCTGCGGTTATCAATCCCAGAATAAATGATTAAGCCCGATCACATGACCTTGTTGTGCATCCCTAATGTGCACATTACTCTGCGGTTTTGAGCAGTTGTCTATTCGAGGGAACAAGATATCAACATCTTCATTTCACCAAATGCATTACATATAACAGCTCAGTCCATAATGTACACATGTACCCAACATAAGTCGAGACGATAACACCAAAGAAACAGGTTGAAGCACTGATCATCTCTGCGGATATCAACTCCGGAATATATGATTAAGCCCGGTCACGTGAACCTGTTGTGCATCCCTGATGTACACATATCTCTTCCCTAATGGTTGCGATTTCATCGGAATCAGCATAACATTATGTACATGAAGCATTAACCAGAAGCACTTTACCATAAATCATATCAGCTCGTATGAAGATGTCGATAAGCAATATCATCACACACTCCAAATATTCTTCTCATATTTCTTCCCACTGAAAGATGAAGTAATACATACCACAAGTATCAAGAGACCACTTCCCCCAAGTGGTTGGAATAATACACCACAAGCCACGAGTTAAAACACTGAGTTTCTCAGTGGTTATGACATTTGTCTTCCCGGAATAACTACAATTAAGAAAAGGTATAAAGTTCATCAAGTGTACTCGTTGTGTGTTGAGATGCATGTCTCCTTCTCCCTTGCTGGTTTTGATACCTCAGAATCAACAATGCATTATACACACATATACATGAAATCATGCGAGAAGAACAAAATTAGCTCAAATGTATCCTGTGAGAATCAACTGCTACAGAAACTCTATTTGATTATATTAACCAACCCTTATGTAGGCTATTTGAGTGACCACTGATGAAGTAAACCCTATATACAAAACTTGAAGAAAAAGTAAAATTCCTCGTTCAGGTGACTTAAGCTTGCACTAATGTTAGAAGAACGGTGTAGAGAATTTATACTCCAAGAAAATCTCTAAGTACTCAATACTCAAAAAAAGTATGAGACATTAACACCTCTTGCGATTATCCACAACGTCATCTGCGTGTGACACTGAGCACTAGAACGTAAATCCTTAAAGTGATAGTTAACCAGGTCTTCGACCATGCACCCCGAATGCTGGTAAGTAGATAAAGCAATTCTTCAACTTCAATCTTAATCACGAGCACGTTATCATTAAAAGTTGATGTGATGTGCTATGTCGTTGTAGAATATCCTTACTCAAGTTTTAAATTTATAATAGGTGACTTATCCTATAACATACACTAACGAGCAGTGTACCCGATCAATGTAGCCTAGTTGGTAAGTAGAGTGTCGATCACTAAGAGTGGAACGTTAACACCTAGAATGTCTAGCAGTATTTTAATATCTAAGTCAGTTTTACAATCTAATCTAATGCAGGGTGTTTTCAGTCTGAGAGACTGGCACGAATTGGTTTGATTAAATAAACTAAAACTATTGAGCAAGAATACAACGAATGGCGAAAACGTACATAGATAGATAACATATACAGATAAGAGGCTTGACTAATGATTAAGTAGCTTGTCACTTATTTTATTGATAGTTTTATATGATGAGTGTTGTAAACTATTCATCTTGACTATAGGCAAGTAAACCCTTAATGATCACTTATGTCTATATTATTTAACCTTTTTACGGGCTTACACTAACTTATAATGCTAGTGAAGTAATCGTAGGAGGGGTATGGCAGCCCAAGCTTGCTACTGCTAGACACAGAGGTTATCAAACCACATATAACAAGAACCAAATAAAGATCAAATAAACTTTAGTCGATGGGAAAGCAATTTTAAGGGGAGCAATATGGCGGTCACAAGCCCATCAATCCTGATGGATTAAAGTGTACTATTACAATAAACAAAACTACTTAATTGAATTAAAACACATTCAAGACCTTTTTGCGGATCTGAAATCTTCAATGTGGTGTGTCTTGTGTTGCCTTTTCGTATGCATTCTTCTCCTTAGGGTTTCTCTTTTTCGCCTTAGGGTTTATGTCACACGAAATTCGGCTGTCTCTTGGGGTATTTATAGTTTCTGTCTGAGGGATCGATGCGGCGCATCTATTAAGTAGATGCGGCGCATCTATTAACTTCGCGTGGTGTCCAAGATTAATATATTCTGGAATATTCGTACACCGTCTTCAAATGCGGCGCATCTTCAATGCAATGCGGAGCATGTCCTTCAGTATCTTGGATTGTATTTGGTGAAGTCTGTAAAGTGATGTGCTGTATGTCAAAATAGTAATGCGGCGTATCTGAGCTAAAACAAGTTGTTTCTTCTTCGTTGACCAAAGTTTCATATGCGGCGCATCAGATAAATTAGATGCGGCGCATCCTTCAAAGTCAGGCAATGGTCTTCGAATCATCTTTCAGTAGACTTTTCCAATCTTGATCATTTGGCTTTATATTTTGTCCAAAATCACTAACTTTCACCAATTGCTTGTTTTACCTGAGAATTACTAAAGTAAACCATTAAGTATCGATTCTCATAGATAATAATATAAAACAAGTCAAATAAATAGGATAAATGATGACAATAATATGTACTTATTTGATGTCATCAAATATCCCCCCAATTGAAATTTACTTGTCCCCAAGTAGACCTTAGATCTAAACTTATGAAATTGTATCCAAGAGATATTATGATGTATTTTTATAATTAAGCACTTATTCATTTTATCATAATTGCACAACCAAATACTTAACAAATTAGAAATAAAATATTTCTCTCAATCTCTCAACTGATCTAATTCGCTCAATTACTAGGTCGTGACGAATATTCTATCATAGGCTTGGCAAGCATACACATCTCCCCGCCTAGAGCTAAGGAGTAACGAGTCTAAAGCGGTAATAAGGGTTTATATGGCTTAGGGTTAAACCTAGCTTTGTTCAAACTACTCTTTCATAAACTTAGTAGATTGGTGGTGCGAGTCCTCGAAGTTTCAAACAACGGATGGTCACTAGTGTGCTTCTTGGATCGCTGGCGTGTTATTTGCATAACAGATGGTCACCAAGTCACGCACGAGATCGCTGGCACGTTTTTTGATTAATCTAGTACTCGGATGGTCACTACCTTATTTACACATTTGACATTTTTACTTGGCCATCATTATATTCGGAAGCTCGAAACCTAACAACGAATACAATTATACGGTATAGGATAGGGATAACATTTAGGATAAAATTGGTGTAAAATAAAATAAACAAATGGGTAGATTAAGTCCTAACAAGTGTGGTTAATCACTTCCCTACCATCCCATGAAAAAGACACAATATCATTGACTAACTCATGCTTTAATACGGAAACTCACGGTTAAGGAGGACACAAATTAGACTCAATAATAATATCTCATTAAGAGAATAAACCTTAGTTGGCATTCTCATAACGTCCAACTCCCTTGCAATCCTTAAATATAATAAAACAATAGTGGCGTTATCTACCACTTATACATAACATACATTGTTGGTTTACCGAACTTTTAACTTCATTTTTTTTAAACATTAAATAAAACTTAACTAATGGTGTAAAATTTCACCACTTCACTTAGAATAAAAAATCTAGATAATTTTTCATAATCCCATGACTTGAGATATAAAAGTAATAGTGAAAGTAGTAAACACATGAAAATAACAAATACACTATTTACTTTCACTTCCAAGTGCATTGTGCAATTTCCCGACCTAACCAAAGATAATAAATTACGCACACAAGCACAGGAAACACACTTTTGCCAAAAGCAACTAACAACGGACTTAAATCTACAGGGTAGGCTAAGGTGTAAAGGTGTAACAAAACATTTTTAACATAGGTGTAAGAAACGAAAGGAATGGCTTCGATGGTTTTTCTATGGGTATCTTACTCTAAAAATGAGAGTAACAAAAGGGTTTATACAGGATTTAACTAACCAGTGTAGTTAGTTAATAACACATAACATATAAAGGCTATTTGGGTGTAATCCTAGAAATTTACCAAGTTAGACAAGTTACTCCAATTATATAAATAATACTCATTATGGTGGTCTCGAATAGTATACAAGCCAAGTTCTAAGTTTACAAGTCACCGGCACACTCATATATTTGTGGAATTTGGGTAAATATTAGAAACGGATACGCTCAATTCTCACAATTTTATATAATAGAAGTCATGTGTGCGGCTATGCAACTTAGATTTAACAAAAACATGCTAAAAAAAATTTAAATTTAAGCATATTAAGCACATGTTAACGCATATTTTGAAAAATAAGGACAGGTAAGCGTTCTAATTCTCCATCCCCCCACTTAAGTTAAACAACGTCCTCGTTGTTTGAATTTGAAATTTAAAACATGAATAGAAAGAATTAGAATGGAAAACTCCCCTGAGATTTGCTCAGAATGATCCTCCATTATGCATTTGTGAGCAACATTCTACTTTATGCATTCAAACCTCCATGAATGATGTCTCCACAAAAGTACAGGAATATATATATATATATATATATATATATATATATATATATAATATATATATATATATATAATATATATATATATATATATATATAGAGAGAGAGAGAGAGAGAGAGAGAGAGAGAGTGAGGATCACGTGCGGATACATTTTTTTAAGTACGGACGTGCGGATTGATCTGGTCCGTCCAATCCAGATCTGATCTTGACTTTAAAAAAAAAATCAAGATCTAGCGCTATTGTTATCTTCTTAATATTCTTAATGAAAATGATTTTTTTAATTTTTTTTCCTTTTGAGCGATCCTTAATATTGTTATCTTCTTTCATTTTTTTATTTTTTCAGATTTTTCTGAGAACTTTTTGTTTTTTTTGATTATGAGTGCTACCGTGATATTAACCATATTATGAGTTCTACCGTGATATTAACAATATTATGAGCCTGATCTTGACTTTTTTTTATTACGATAGTAAAAAAGTTTATGTGATATCAGAATCTGATTTTGACTTTTTTATTACGATAGTAAAAAAGTTAAAGTGATATCAGAATCTGATCCTGATCTTGACTTTTTTTTATTACGATAGTAAAAAAGTTACGGCGATATTAACTTTGATATTAAGAAAACATGATAGTTACGGCGATATTAACAATTTTTATTAAGAAAAAGTTTTAACGATATTAAAAAAGTTATTGTGATATTAAATTTTTTTATTAAAAAAAAGTTTTCAAAATCTGATTTTGACTCTTTTACAAAAGTCAAGATCTGATCTTGACTTTGTCAAGATCAGATCTTGACTTTTGTAAAAAAGTCAAAATCAGATTCTGATATCACAATACCTTTAACGATGAAAACGATTTTTTTTTGAAATTTTTTTCAGCGATTCTTAATTATTGGTT
>JARVZY010001887.1:0-85946 GCA_030686995.1 Artemisia argyi
TCTTTGGTTGCGTATAAGTTAGGAAATGGCAAGAATTGCTCTATGTGGTTTGATAAATGGCACGTTAACGGTCCTTTGTGCAAGATTATCACTCATAGTTTTCTTGTTGAGCATGGCTTTAATGTGAATGATAAGGTTGCTGATTGGATTGACAATAATGGATGGAAATGGCCTATAGATTGGAATGGTTTATTTGGTGAATTTTTAAATGTTCCTGTTCCGATTTTAATTGATGATTTTGAGGATAAGGTATTATGGATTAATAAAAAGAATAAGGAGGTGGTGTTTACTGTTAAAGAAGCATGGAAAGCTTTAAGATTAGACAGCCCTAAGGTTATTTGGTATAAGCTTATTTGGTTTACTCAATGTATTCCTAGGCACGCCTTTGTGCTTTGGATGGCAATGCGTGGCAGACTTAAAACTACTGATAGAATTTCCAAATGGTTTAATGTATCTAGTGTTCTGTGTCCTCTTTGCAATAATGAAGATGAGACTCATTGTCAATTATTTTTTAAATGTGAGTTCTCTAAAAGGGTGTGGGATAATTTGAAGCCGTTATGTAAGCTTGAGGATTTGTCATGTAATTGGGCTGAAGTGGTTTCAGGTTTGTCTATTAAGACTGCTAACAACTCCATTTGGAGTGTCATTCAGCGGTTAGTCTTTGGTGCTATGGTGTATTTCTTATGGCAAGAACGCAATATCAGGATTTTTCAAAAAGATTTCAGGACTGACGAGACTCTTTTTAAGATTATTGTGGATACGGTGAGGCATAAATTGATGGGTTAACAAAAACTAAACCCTAAAAGTTCTCTCAAGGTGGCGATTTTTTCCCTAACTCTTTTTCCAATCGGTTTTCATCATATTCTGTCCTAAAACCTCTAATTCTTGGATCGAATTGATTATCCTAGTGTTTAAACATTGCGTTTAACATTGGTTTATTCAAATCGTTGCTTGTCTTTTAGGTTTTTAGATCGAATCTGGTGAAATCGTTTTTGTTAGGGTTTAAATCGCCATTATTATTTCAGAAAACCCTAACATCACTTCAATCCAAATCGATTCTAATTAATCCTTCCTTATTCATTACTGATATCATTAATTTGTTAGAGGGTTCTATCCTTGATCTAATTCGTGATAAACAATTAGTGGTGGGTTGTTTGAATCGTTTTTTTTAGGGTTTTCTGTAAACCGACTTTGGTTTTTAGTAATCGGTTCTTGATTCCTTTGGGAAGTCGGTTCCTATTACTTATATTAAGATCGATCATCACCTCTTACACATATTTAAGTCGATATTGGGTGGTTGCACACTGGTTTTCATTCATCGACTCTTTATTATTTAGGGTTTCGATTTAAGATTGTGCGCTTACTGTTATTGTGCTTCATTCAATATTAAACTCTTTAGGGTTTGGTATTTATTATCTTGGATCTTGGGTTCTGGTCGTTGCTGCTATTACTAAACTTTTTTGGGTTTGGTTTATTATCTCTTTGCAAGTACCCGTTCTAGGGTTTTGGATTTGTTTGTGCGCAAGTGTTTGCTGCTGTTTGTTAGTTTATTTCGTGGGTTTTTGAGAGATGGAATCAGGTTTTTTGAATGGTAACAAGCCTTCTAAGGCTGCGGGGTTGGCTGCTAGGATTAGTAACATTGAGGGCAAGGTTCTCAATAATGCTAGTGTGCCATTGAAGTCTTACTTGAGAAATGCAGGTTTGGATGGAAAAACGGGATCTTTTGCTCTTCCACGTGATCACGGTTCTGTTGTTTCTGATTTAAACGGGGCATCAAATCAAGGGGGGAAGTTGGATAGCACTACTATTCGTGTTGATAGTAGTGTTACTGCTGGTGTACATGGGGCTAAGGTTAATGGCGAATCCATGACTAAGGCTAATGTAGATGGTCCGCAACATGTAGGATCTGATGGTTCTTGTGCTCCTAAAGCTACTCGTGATGCTCATTCTGATGGTATTAATGAGGAGGCTGGTTTGGGGTCAAGAGTAGTTATTCCAATGGCCGTTGTTGATGATATGTGCTCGAAACTTACTAATTCATTATACGGTTATTTCATTGGTAATAGAATTGCGTTTCCTATTGTGGAAGATTATGTCAAGCATGCTTGGGCTAGGTTCGGTTTTGAACATGTGATATTGCGGAATGGTTTCTTCATTTTCAAATTCTCATCACTTGAAGGTATGGATAAAGTGCTTAATGGTGGTCCTTGGTTTATTAGATCAACGCCTTTGTTCCTACATGTTTGGGTTCCTAATATGAGACTTGAAAAGGAGAAGATTACTAAGGTACCAGTTTGGGTACGTATCCATAATATACCATCCGTTATATACTCTAAAACCGGTGTAAGTTTGATTGCAAAACAGTTGGGACGGATAATAAGGTTTGATGCGGGTACTAATGATATGTGTAAGAATCCTTGGGGACGTTATTCATATGCACGGGTACTTATTGAATTATCGGCTGATTTGGATGTTTTGGAATCAATTGAAGTTGAAATTCCTTTGCCTCAGGGTAAGGGTCATTACATGGAGGTTCTTGATGTTGAGTATGAATGGTGGCCATCTTGGTGTTCTAAGTGTGTTTGTTTCAATCATGATGATGATGGGTGTCCTCTTAGGCGTAAGCGGGTTACTAAAGATTCGACTCAACAAGATGGAAGGGTTCACTCTACAAAGGCTGGTCATACTAGTAATAAGGGTATGAAAGGGACTTGGGCAATTAAGTCTAAACTTTCATACCAACCTGTTTCTAAACCGGCTACTAAGAAGAAGAATAAAGGTACACAATCTAATTCCAGGGCTGCTAAGCCTACTAATGGTAATTCTGCTTCGAGTGGTAAATCTCATGATGCTTTGAAGAGTGATTTAGGGGCTGCTACTGTTGAGGTTTGTGGACACACTCAATTTGAGCAGCCGGACCAGGTGGATTCTCATGCTTCTGTTGGAGGTGTGGAATCCATGGGAATTAATGGTGTCAATGCGGTTCCATTGCATAACACTAGTAATGGTTTGTGGGAGTATGGCTCTCGCAATGATGGTGCTTCTACAAGCGTGGCCTATTCTGATTTTGATACATCTTGCTCGGTTCCTACAAGTCATGTAGTGAAAAGTCCTAAGAAGAGAGTTACGTTTGTTGAGGAAGTTGAGGAAGTAGATGAAGTCTATGAGAACTATGATGATATTGCAAGTTATTCCAAGTTCAAGAATGGTTCTCCGAAAGATTTCCAGGTGCAAGGTCGCAAGAAGAAATAGTTATTGATTTCTAGTTTTGTGATTCTTGTTGGTTAGTTGCTTTTGTTTAGCATTGTGTTTGGTCAGTTGCACATGTTGTGCATGTTAGTTTTAAGAATGGTATGCCATTCTTAGATATGTTTCTTGTAAGTGTCCTTAGGGACTAGGGGCGTGGGAATTCACCCTCGTCATTTTGTACCTCAATGTTTTTTTGGAGTAATGAATTTTACCAGGGCGTAGACCCTTTTACCCAAAAAAAAATTGATGGGTCTGAAAATCAAGCAATCTTTGGAAGCAAGGAGGGCTGCTTTAGTCTGGAAGATTCCGTTGAAGACTACAAATGGTGATAATGGTGGCAATCAGTTCTGTGATGGTAGTAGGAGTCATTATGGTGATTATGGTGTTACTTAATACTTGGTTCATGTTACTTATGCACATGCTCTGTTTCAGATACATGAACAGATCATTGTTGCATCATGGTGTTTGGTATAATCTGTGGTTTAGGCCTATTTTGAATCCTAGTTTTATATATTGTCATATCACTTCTCGATATTGTTTATTTGCTTACAGGCCCGTTGATTTTCGTGTGTGGTGGGTCTGTTGGTTATGTCCAGGTACGGGGTTTTGGAGTTGTAATCAAGTTTTTGATTGTGACGATGGTGCTGGTTTTCTTTACCTGGTCAGATGGTGTTGTTGGATGGCTAACAAGAATTCAGTTAATTATCTTGCATGGATTTTGGTTTATTTCATCCCTAAGGAGGGCCTGGTGAGGACTATTAGGTTTTGGAGTAATGCCGATATCTATGGGTTTGATTGTATTGACTGTTTTCCTCTGTGGTTTCCCATGGTTTGGTTTGTTTTCTGGTTATTAGCTGATTTTTTGATTGTCAGGTTTGGGTATGGGTTTAGTTGGAATGACATTCTGTTCATTACTATATTTATGGAGTTCTTTGATTCTTGGTTGGGGTATGGGGTGGTTTGTGTTTGCAGGAGTTGCGCTTTATTTGATTTGATCTTTTGGTACTCTAACGCGAATTTACCTTGTACTCTTTTTCCTTGCTCAAAGTTTTCCCACAGGGTTTTTATTTGGCAAGGTTTTTTAACGAGACAAGGTGTTTAGATGATTGATGTTATTGGTGATTCATCCTTTTACAGATCTGAGTTTCAAGTTATGCAGACCTGAATGATTTCATTGGCCATTCTGTCTGGTGTTGTTATGCTGAAGTTTCATCCTTTTCCAGGCAAGAGAGTATTGAGGTCTGATGCTGAAGTTTACAAGACCTGAAGATCTTCAAAGATCATGTAGATTGATGCTGCTTTGGTGTTTTGGTTATCTATTTCTACATGGTTATTACACTTGTGGGTTTCTGCTGCATTTGGTCCTTTTTGTATTCAGTTTCTCCCCTGCTTTCAGGTTTAGTCTTATTGCTTTCTATGGACTGCTTGTGAATGGTGATGTTTGGAGCTCTTTTGGTTGATTCCTTTGGAGTACCCCATGTATTCAGAGTTCACAAGTAGTTCTAGATCAAGCTGTCTCTATTCTAAATTTGATTTCAGGGGGTTGCTTATGGTTATGGACTTGTAGTTTTGGTCATTTGTTTCTTTTGTATTTGCAGCTTAGTTGTTATTAGTTTGGTCTTTGTCTATTGTTATTTTTGGTAATTTTGTTTCTAGGCAAGAGAGAATTGTGATAAGGGTTGTCCTATTCTTTTTCTTCTCTTGTGCTTTTGTTTGTATATAACTTTCCATTTTATTTAATATATTTTACCTTTTTGTAAAAAAAAAAAAAAAAAAAAAAAAAAAAAAAAAAAATCATTTAATTACAATGGATATGGGTGAAGTCCCATATCTAAGCCCGTTACATAGGCATAAACATTTCTTTGTACCAACGGCTATCAAGTGAGAGTTAAAGTACCCAGGAACCAACCAACCTAGACTTGCACGCTGAAATCAGAAACCCAAACAAGGTTTCGTATAAACATGAAGGCATAACATCAGCAAGCAAACCACCAATCCAAAGAAACAGATCGCGCAAATAATAAATGTGATCTGCAAACCCTAATCGTAAAAGATAACTAGAGTCGATCTGAATACAACCCATGAATAGAATTGCGATCAGGCTATAACACCGACCCAAAAAAAAAAACCCTAAACAGAATCATTTGAAAGAATGAGGGATATGTTAGGGTTTTATATATATATATATATATATATATATATATATATATATATATATATATATATATATATATATATATATACACACACCAAACCCTAATAACCCTAAATCGATCGCATCATCAATTCTTCCATCAATTCGACCCTAAATCTTTGTTCTTTTTTGCTCTAATCTGTTCTAGTGATTAATTTACATTCGTGTCTATTGATCCTTGTCAGATTTGGAGTGATTAGAATCAGTTTAGTATCGTTTTTTGTTGGATCGTATTTTAGGTTTTCTAGGGTTTCGTTTGGAATTTATCTAAACCGACTATTCTTAAAGTCGGTTTTGGGTGCTGTATTTAGGGTCGATTGGTTTCAATTCTTTCATTCTATCCCTGATCGACTTTTTATTATGGTGGGTGGTTAGTTTTTGGAGTGAATCGCTATAAACCCTAATCGATTTGATTAGGGTTTTATCTTCTTAATTGGTTTTATGCGTGCTGCTGTCTTGATTGTTGTTTGTTTGGTTTGCTGCTGGTTGTTGAGAGATGAATAGAGGTTTTTTGAGTCCTAAAATTGCTAAGAAGGTGGTTAACAATCCTAATGTTGATGTTGGAGAGCTTGCTGCTCGTATGAAAAGATTGAAAGGTGATGAGGCTGAGGAAGCCGATGTTACTCAGCCTAGGAAAGCTGTTAGGGGTGTTGCAACACATCAAGAGGAGTCGGTTCCAATTGATGTTGATGGTACGTTTGTCCAATCTGTTGTAATTGATCCACATGTTCCTAATGCGACTCTTGAACAAGTGAAGCCGGTTTCACTTGTTGATTATGATTCGAATGGGAGTTTTGGGGTTAAGGGCGACAATATTGATGGTGATGTGTCTAAAGGTCCTGATTTGGTGAATAAGGAAAGTGTTATGGGTGATTTGGGTACTACAGAACAGCCTAGTGTGTCGGAATAGCCTATTGATTCTATAAGTCCAAATGTGGAACGCGCATAAGGATTTTGATGAGGCCATGAATAAACTTGATAATGATATTGCTAATATGGCGTCTTCGTCTTTGAACAGTTTGGGTGGTTCGAGTGGCACTAATGTGAAAAGTACTACTACCTCTACTTCTAGTTTTAGCGAGGCTATGAAAACTCAGAAATATGGTACTAATGTGGAGGGGGTTTTAAAGGCTAGTGGTAATAGTTCTAATGGTACTGGTTCGAATGTTGCTGGTTCTAATAACGTGGGTGTTAGTTCTACTGTTGCCGGTTCTCAACCAAGTGCTGATATGAGTGGATCTACTTCTTTTGCTAATGTGGTGAATCCGGAAAGGGTAACGAGGAAGGTTAATTTTTGGTCTTTGGTTAATGAGGTGCGTATTGAGAAGCATGATACTTTACTTCCAAAGGCTGCTATGGAGGGTGTGTTGAACCGTTATGATAATACTCTTGTTGGTTTCTTTGTTGGCAAGAATATTGCATTCCCGTTGGTTCAAAACTATGTCACTAATACGTGGGGTAAGTTTGGTTTGAAGAAAGTGATGAAAAATGATGATGGGGTTTTCCTCTTTAAATTTGATTCAAAAGAGGGTGTTGATAACGTGATGCAACGGGGTCCTTGGATAATTCGTAGTTCTCCTTTGATTCTTACTAAATGGACTCCTGAAATGTCACTGGCTAAGAGTGAGGTTACTAAATTACCCGTGTGGATTAAATTGCACAATGTGCCATTGCTTGCTTACTCTGAAGACGGCTTGAGCTTGATTGCTACTCAGGTTGGTAAACCTATTATGTTGGACGCGTTTACAAGCTCAATGTGTTTTGATTCATGGGGCCGTATTAGCTATGCTCGTGCTTTAGTGGAAATATCATCCGAATCTGAATTAAAGCATGAGGTGACTATGGCTATACCAAAGAAGGATGATAGTGGAATTATTTCTGCATGTATTAAGGTTGAGTACGAATGGAAGCCTCCTCACTGTTCAATGTGTAAAGTTTTTGGGCATGATCGTAATGGTTGTCCAAAGTGTGTCAAGGAGACGGTCCGTTCTACTAATGATGTTGTTACTACTACTTCGTTTGAAGAGAATGATGATGGTTTTAAGGAAGTTCAGAATCGGAAGGCTAAAGGGAAAGGTAAGAAGTTGTCAAGTGGTATTAATATGAGTAAGGGGCCCACACTAGCTCCTAAAAAGAAAATACATGTTGCTAAGACTAAAACTCAAGATACCACTTCTTCTAAAGTGGCTAATGCAAGCGGTTCGTCTGTGCCTACGTCTAACTCGTTTGGGGTGCTTGATGCTCAAGATTCTGTTGTGAATGATGTTCCTAGTGCATCAAATGGTATCCCTAGTGGTGAGGCTGATTTGGAACGTCCTAGTGTTAGTACTACGGTTGCGGAAACGGTAGGACCTCAAGTGAGTGGTGCATCAAGTGGTATTACTGGTGGAGAGGCTGATTTGGAACGTTCAAGTGGTACTAATAAGGTAGCGGACAAGGTAGGATCTGATTCTATTGGTGGTAATAAGCCTAGTTCTTCTTCTACTCCTTCGGTTGCTGCTACTAAGTTAAAGAACCCATTTACCAAGGTAGGGGATGTGGTTTGTTCGGATAGTGATGATGATGAGGTTTTGGAGCCGGTGACTTCTAGTTATCTTGCTTCAGGAGGTGGCGGCTATGATTTTGAGGATTTCATGGATGATGATTATGCTGCTCAAGTTTATGATCTACCGGGACACTTGGATGACTTTTGTGACATGTATGATATTAATCTCCAAGGTCGTGGTAGAAAGTAATGTTTTTTTAGTTTGGTAGGTCATAAGATTGGTTTGTCTTTCTTATGTTTAGTGTTTGGTTTTTGCTGTTTGTAGCATGTTTGTTGCCCATGTAACGGGCCGAGATGAGAGATTCACTCTCATCCATTGTACTTAAACGTTTATTGGTTAATGCATTTTGCCAGGGTAAAACCCTTTTACCCAAAAAAAAAAATATATATATATATATATATATATATATATATATATATATATATATATATATATATATATATATATATATATATATATATATATATATATATATATATATATATATATATATATATATATATATTGGGTAAAAGGGCTTTACCCTGGTAAATTGCATTAACCAAAAAACGTTTAAGTACAACGGATGAGAGTGAATCTCTCATCTCGGCCCGTTACATGGGCAACTTACAAGCACCTAACAGCAACAACCAAACAAAAGACATAAGAAAGATAAACCATTCCTATGACCTACCAAACCAAAAACATTACTTTCTACCACGACCTAGGAGATTAATATCATACATGTCACAAAATTCAGTCAAGTGTCCTGGTAGATCATAAACTTGAGCAGCGTAATCATCAGACATAAAATCTTCAAGATCATCGCCGCCACCTCCTGAAGCAAGATAACTAGAAGTCACCGGCTCCAAAACCTCATCATCATCACTATCCGAACAAATCACATCCCCTACCTTAGTGAATGGATTAGATAACTTAGTAGCAGCAATCGGAGGAGTAGAAGAAGAACTAGGCTTATTACTACCACATGAATGAGATCCAACCTTGTCCGCTACCTTATTACTACCACTTGAACGTTCCAAATCAGCCTCACCACTAGAAATACCACTTGATGCACCACTCGAATTAGATCCTACCTTTTCCGCTACCGTATTACTAACACTAGGACGTTCCAAATCAGCCTCACCACTAGGAATACCATTTGATGCACTAGGAACATCATTCACATCAGAATCTTGCGCATCAAGAACCCCAAACGCGTTAGACGTTGGCACAGACACCCCGCTTGAATTAGCCACTTTAGAAGAAGCAGCATCTTGAGTCTTATTCTTAGCAACATAAACTTTCTTTTTAGGAGCTAGTGTAGGCCCCTTACTCATATTAATACCACTTGACAACTTCTTACCTCTACCTTTACCTTTCCGATTCTGAACTTCCTTGAAACCATCATCTTTTTTTTGGGTAAAAGGGTTAAAACACCCTGGTAAAATATATTATCCAAAAAAACGTTGAAGTACAAAATGACGAGGGTGATTTCCCTCGCCCCCAGTCCCTTAGGACACTTACAAGACTCCTATCTAAGAATGACATACCATTCTTAAAACAAACATGCACAACATGTGCAACTGACCGCCACATACTCTAATATAAGAATGACAAACCATTCTTATAACAAATACATGAACATAAAACTACAACGACTAAAAGATTAACAAATAAAAAACATCAAGTAAAAACTTGAATCTTCCCATGTCGTCATAGAATTTCATGACCTTCAACGATGCAGCCGAAACCATGGTAGAATAGACACGCGCCAATCCACACAATAGATCCACCAACTACACCAATCTTCAAAAATCCAATCAGGACCAAACCAACACTACAACTCGATCCAATACCGCATCTACTACTAGTTTCAAATGAAACTCAAGCTAAGAATGAAAAACAATGTATCTTGATCAGTCGTAGACGAACATAGGGCAGACAACCCTAACTTACATCAAATAGAGCACCATCGATCACATGACCAAATAATAACCGGCGGAAATCAATGCCATAACCATGAGCGATGATAAAAGGTTTTGAATAAGACCCTTTAACTTAACTTACATCACTTATTCGAGCAGCAACAGATTCCATAAACAAGTTACAAGTAACTTAGATGAATATACTCAATCTACTAGAAACACGAACAGCAAACATACCAAATAGCTCGTACCATAGCCTTACCACCTAGCATCAGACGTACCATATTAACAACATACCACCAAGTCATAAAAACCATAGTTCTGATCAGCAAGGTTCTTATAATGCATGCACGAGCAAATAGGTCTTTGCGAGCAGGCACAAATATGTAAACAACTCGAAGACACTGCCATCAAAATCATCAATCACTCCACAAAACATAAGCAGCAGAAACAGATTGAACCATCAGTAGGGAGATCGAATCCCTACACCTCCAAATTAACATCCATATCGATCTGATGGGAAACACAGAAATATTGCAGCATAATTCGAAACCCAAACATCCAGATCGATCCTCAACAAACATCCAGATCGATCCTTGAAACCATCATCGGTCTCTTCTAACGAAGTAGTGGGAGCAACATCAGCATCACTAGTACGGGCAGGCTCCTTGACACTCTTTGGACAACCATTGCGGTCATGCCCAAACACATTACACCTTGAACAGTGAGGAGGCTTCCATTCATACTCAACCTTGATGCATGCAGAAATAATACCACTATCATCCTTCTTAGGTATAGCCATAGTAACCTCATGCTTAAATTCAGATTCGGAAGATATTTCCACTAACGCACGAGCATAGCTAATACGGCCCCAAGAATCAAAACACATTGAGCTTGTAAACGCGTCCAACATAATCGGTTTACCAACCTGAGTAGCAATCAAGCTCAAGCCGTCTTCAGAATAAGCAAGCAATGGCACATTGTGCAATTTGATCCACACGGGTAGTTTAGTAACCTCACTCTTAGTCAGCGACACATCAGGAGTCCATTTGGTAAGAATCAAAGGTGAACTACGAATAATCCAAGGACCCCGTTGCATCACGTTATCAACACCCTCTTTAGAATCAAATTTAAAGAGGAAAACCCCATCATCATTTTTCATAACTTTCTTCAAACCAAACTTACCCCACGTATTAGTGACATAGTTTTGAACCAACGGAAAGGCAATATTCTTGCCAACAAAGAAACCAACAAGAGTATTGTCATAACGGTTCAAAACACCCTCCATTGCAGCCTTTGGAAGAAAAGTATCATGGTTCTCAATGCGCACCTCATTAACCAAAGACCGAAAATTAACCTTCCTAGTTACCCTTTCCGGATTCACCACATTAGCAAAAGAAGTAGGACCACTCATATTAGCACTTGGGTTAGATCCGGCAACATTAGAACTATCACCCACGTTATTAGAATCGGCAACATTAGAACCAGCAAGATTAGAACTATCACCACTAGCCTTTAAAACCTCCTCCACATTAGTACCATACTTCTGAGTTTTCATAATCACACAAAAACAAGAAATAGATGTAGTAGTACTTTTCACATTAGTGCCACGCGAACCACCCGGACAGTTCAAAGACGAAGACGCCATATTAGCAATATCCCTATCAAGTTTATTCATAGCATCCTCAAAATGCATATTCGCGTTAGCAATTAATTGCTCCACATTAGGCTGTGGAGAAGCATTAGGCAGTTCCGTAGCGCTCGGCTGATCCGAAGCATACACATCATCCATAACATTTTCCTTATTCACAAAATCAGCCACCTTTACCCCAATACTCCCATTCGAATCAGTAGCATCAAGTGAAACCGGCTTCACTTGTTCAATAGTCGAATTAGGAGTATGTGTATCCATCACATCAGATTGGACGAAAGTACCATCAACATCAATTGGAACCGACTCCTCTTGATGTGTTGCAACAACCCTAACATCATTCCTAGGCTGAGTAACACCGGCGTCCTCAGCCTCATCACCTTTCAATCGTTTCATACGAGCATCTAACTCTCCAACATCAACACTAGGAATGTTAGCAGCCTTCTTAGCAATTTTAGGACTCAAAAAACCCCTATTCATCTCTCAACAACCAGCAGGAAACCAAACAAACGAACAATAATCGAACAGCAAGAAGCATACGAACCAAATAAAGAAGATAAAACCCTAATCTAATCGATTAGGGCTTTTAGCGAGTAAAATCAAAAAAACCACCCATCATCATGAACGTCGATCAGTAAAGAATAGGATAAATAGATCACGATCAACAATAAATATACTCCAAACAAACCGACTACAAAAGAAGTCGGTATATAAAAACCAACGATACCCAAAGAACCCTAAAATAGCGATCCAACAAAACCGACAGCAAACAAATACAATTCACTCCAAATCTGGATTAGAATCAATAAACACGAATGTAAATTAATCACTAGAACAGATTAGAGCAAAAAATAGGGTCGATTTGATGGAGGATTAGATGATGCGATCGATTTAGGGGTGTTAGGGTTTTAGTCGCTTTTTTCTCCAGAGAGGATTTATGGGAGCCGTTGGCCCTTAACGCTTGCTCACTTGATGAGGGCAAATGCCCTTTACATGATGATAGCCGTTGTCCCTAATGCTTCACACTTGATAAGAGCAATTGTCACTTACATGATGAGATCCGTTATCTCTAAAGGCTACCTTTATATGGGCAATTTATTTCTTCCATGATAAGAGCCGTTGTCCTTAAAGGCTCACTTGTTGAGAGAGCAATTGTACCTGACTTTATGGGAGCCATTGTCCCTAAACGCTTGCTCTCTTGATGAGAGCAATTGCCCTTTACATGATGATATCCGTTGTCCCTAATGCTTGCACACTTGATAAGAGCAATTGTCACTTACTTGATGAGATCCGTTGTCTCTAAAGGCTACCTTTATAAGGGCAATGTGTCTCTTCCATGATAAGAGCCGTTGTCCTTAAAGGTTCACTTGTTTTGAGCAATTGTACCTGACTTTATGGGAGCCATTGTCCCTAAACGCTTCCTCACTTGATGAGAGCAATTGTCCTTTACATGATGATAGCAGTTGTCCCTAATGCTTTCACACCTGACAAGAGCAATTGTCACTTGAATGATGAAATTCGTTGTCCCTAAAGTCTAAGTTTATGAGGGTGATTTGTCCCTTACATGATAAGTGCCGTTGTCCCTAAAGGCTCATTTGTTGAGAGCAATTCTACCTTACTTTATGGGAGCCGTTGTCCCTAAACGCTTGCTCACTTGATGAGAGTAATTGCCCACTACATGATGATAGCCGTTGTCCCTAATGCTTCCACACTTGATAAGAGCAATTGTCACTTACATGATGAGATCCGTAGTCTCTAAAGGCTACCTTTATAAGGGCAATTTGTCTCTTCCATGATAAGAGCCTATGTCCCTAAATTCTCACTTGTTAAGAGCAATTGTTCCTGACTTTATAGGAGTCGTTGTCCCTAAACGCTTGCTCACTTGATGATAGCAAATGCCCTATACATGATGATAGTCGTTGTCCCTAATGCTCCACTCCTGATAAGAGCAATTATCACTTACATGATGAGATCCGTTATCTCAAAAAGCTACCTTTATAAGGGCAATTTGTCTCTTCCATGATAAGAGCCATTGTCCTGAAAGGCTCACTTGTTGAGAGCAATTGTACCTGACTTTATGGGAGCCATTGTCCCTACACGCTTGCTCACTTGATGAGAGCAATTGCCCTTTACATGATGATAGCCGTTGTCCATAATGCTTGCACACTTGATAAGAGCAATTGTCACTTACATGATGAGATCCGTTGTCTCTAAAGGCAACCATTATAAGTGCAATTTGTCTCTTCCTTGATAAGAGTCGTTGTCCCTAAAGGCACACTTGTTGAGAGCAATTGTACCTGACTTTATAGGAGCATTTGTCCCTAAACGCTTGCTCACTTGATGAGAGCAATTGCCCTTTACATAATGATAGCTGTTGTCCCTAATGCTTGCACACTTGATAAGAGCAATTGTCACTTAAATGACGAGATCCGTTGTCTCTAAAGGCTACCTTTATAAGGGCAATTTTTCTATCCATGATAAGAGCCGTTGTCCCTAAAGGTTCACTTGTTGAGTTCAATTGTTCCTGACTTTATGGGAGCCATTGTCCCTAAACGCTTGCTCACTTGATGAGGGCAAATGCCCTTTACATGATGATAGCCGTTGTCCCAAATGCTTCACACTTGATAAGAGAAATTGTCACTTACATGATGAGATCCGTTGTCTCTAAAGGCTACCTTTATATGGGCAATTTATCTCTTCCATGATAAGAGCCGTTGTCCTTAAAGGCTCACTTGTTGAGAACAATCGTACTTGACTTTATGGGAGCCGTTGTCCCTAAACGTTTGCTCACTTAATGAGAGCAATTGCCCTTTACATGATGATAGCCATTGTCCCTAATGCTTGCACACTTGATAAGAGCAATTGTCACTTACATGATGAGATCCGTTGTCCCTAAAGGCAACCTTTATAAGGGCAATTTGTCTCTTCCATGATAAGAGCCATTGTTCCTAAAGGCTCACCTGTTGAGAGCAATTGTACCTGACTTTATGGGAGCCGTTATCCCTAAACGCTTGCTCACTTGATGAGAGCAATTGTCCTTTACATGATGATAGACGTTGTCCCTAATGCTTGCACACTTGATAAGAGAAATTGTCACTTACATGATGAGACCCGTTGTCCCTAAAGGCTAACTTTATGAGGGCAATTTGTCCCTTATATGATACGAGCCGTTGTCCCTAAAGACTCACTTGTTGAGAGCAATTATACCTTACTTTATGGTAGCCGTTGTCCCTAAACGCTTGCTCACTTGATGAGAGCAATTATCCTTTATATGATGATAGCCGTTGTCCCTAATGCTTGCACATATGATAAGAGGAATTGTCACTTACATGATGAGGTCCGTTGTCTCTAAAGGCTACCTTTGTAAGGGCAATGTGTCTCTTCCATGATAAGACCCGTTGTCCTTAAAGGCTCACTTGTTGAGAGAAATTGTACCTGACTTTATGGGAGCCGTTGTCCCTAAACGCTTGCTCACTTGATGAGAGTAATTGCCCATTACATGATGATAGCCGTTGTCCTTAATGCTTCCACACTTGATAAGAGCAATTGTCACTTACCTGATGAGATCCGTTGTCTCTAAAGGCTACCTTTATAAGGGCAATTTGTCTCTTCCATGATAAGAGCCTATGTCCCTAAAGGCTCACTTGCTGAGAGCAATTGTTCCTGACTTTATAGGAGCCGTTGTCCCTAAACGCTTGCTCACTTGATGAGAGCAAATGCCCTTTACATGATGATAGCCGTTGTCCCTAATGCTTCCACACTTGATAAGAGTAATTGTCACTTACATGATGAGATCCGTTGTCTCTAAAGGCAACCTTTATAAGTACAATTTGTCTCTTCCAAGATAAGAGCCGTTGTCCCTAAAGGCTCACTTGTTGAGAGCAATTACGGGAGCCGTTGTCCCTAAAGAGTCACTTGTTGAGAGCAATTACGGGAGCCGTTGTCCCTAAACGCTTGCTCACTTGATGAGAAAAATTTTCATTTACATGATGATAGCAGTTGTCCCTAATGCTTGCACACTTGACAAGAGCAATTGTCATTTACATGATGATAGCAGTTGTCCCTAATGCTTGCACACTTGACAAGAGCAATTGTCACTTGCATGATGAAATCCGTTGTCCCTAAAGTCTAAGTTTATGAGGGCGATTTGTCCCTTACATGATAAGTGCCGTTGTCCCTAAAGGCTCATTTGTTGAGAGCAATTCTACCTTACTTTATGGGAGCCGTTGTCGCTAAACGCTTGCTCACTTGACGAGAGTAATAGCCCATTACATGATGATAGCCGTTGTCCCTAATGCTTCCACACTTGATAAGAGCAATTGTCACTTACATGATGAGATCCGTTATCTCTAAAGGCTACCTTTATAAGGGCAATTTGTCTCTTCCATGATAAGAGCCGTTGTCCTTAAAGGCTCACTTGTTGAGAGCAATTGTACCTGACTTTACGGGAGCCGTTGTCCCCAAACGCTTGCTCAGTTGATGAGAGCAATTGCCCTTTACATGATGATAGCCGTGGTCCCTAATGCTTGCACACTTGATAAGAGCAATTGTCACTTACATGGTGAGATCCGTTGTCACTAAAGGCTACCTTTATAAATGTAATTTGTCTCTTCCTTTATAAGAGTCGTTGTCCCTAAAGGCTCACTTGTTGAGAGCAATTGTACCTGACTTTATGCGAGCCGTTGTCCCTAAACACATGCTCACTTGATGAGAGCAATTGCCCTTTGCATGATGGTTGTCGTTGTCCCTAATGCTTGCACACTTGATAAGAGCAATTGTCACTTACATGATGAGATCCGTTGTCTCTAAAGGCTACCTTTATAAGCGCAATTTGTCTCTTCCATGATAAGAGCCGTTGTACCTAAAGGCTCACTTGTTGAGTGCAATTGTTCCTGACCTTATGGGAGCCATTGGCCTAAACGCTTGCTCACTTGATGAGGGCAAATGCCCTTTACTTGATGATAGCCGTTGTCCCTAATGCTTCACACTTGATAAGAGCAATTGTCACTTACATGATGAGATCCGTTATCTCTAAAGGCTACCTTTATATGGGCAATTTATCTCTTCCGTGATAAGAGCCGTTGTCCTTAAAGGCTCACTTGTTGAGAGCAATTGTACCTGACTTTATGGGAGCCGTTGTCCCTAAACGCTTGCTCACTTGATGAGAGCAATTGCCCTTTACATGATGATAGCCGTTGTCCCTAATGCTTGCACACTTGATAAGAGCAATTGTCACTTACTTGATGAGATCTGTTGTCTCTAAAGGCTACCTTTATATGGGCAATGTGTCTCTTCCATGATAAGAGCCGTTGTCCTTAAAGGTTCACTTGTTGAGAGCAATTGTACCTGACTTTATGGGAGCCATTGTCCCTAAACGCTTGCTCACTTGATGAGAGCAATTGTCCTTTACATGATGATAGCAGTTGTCCCTAATGCTTGCACGCTTGACAAGAGCAATTGTCGCTTGCATGATGAAATTCGTTGTCCCTAAAGTCTAAGTTTATGAGGGCGATTTGTCGCTTACATGATAAGTGCCGTTGTCCCTAAAGGCTCATTTGTTGAGAGCAATTCTACCTTACTTTATGGGAGCCGTTGTCCCTAAACGCTTGCTCACTTGATGAGAGTAATTGCCCATTACATGATGATAGCCGTTGTCCCTAATGCTTCCACACTTGATAAGAGCAATTGTCACTTACATGATGAGATCCGTTGTCTCTAAAGGCTACCTTTATAAGGGCAATTTGTCTCTTCCATGATAAGAGCCTATGTCCCTAAAGGCTCACTTGTTAAGAGCAATTGTTCCTGACTGTATAGGAGTTGTTGTCCCTAAACGCTTGCTCACTTGATGATAGCAAATGCCCTATACATGATGATAGTCGTTGTCCCTAATGCTCCACTCCTGATAAGAGCAATTGTCACTTACATGATGAGATCCGTTATCTCAAAAGGCTACCTTTATAAGGGCAATTTGTCTCTTCCATGATAAGAGCCATTGTCCTTAAAAGCTCACTTGTTGAGAGCAATTGTACCTGACTTTATGGGAGCCATTGTCCCTACACGCTTGCTCACTTGATGAGAGCAATTGCCCTTTACATGATGATAGCCGTTGTCCATAATGCTTGCACACTTGATAAGAGCAATTGTCACTTACATGATGAGATCCGTTGTCTCTAAAGGCAACCATTATAAGGGCAATTTGTCTCTTCCATGATAAGAGCCGTTGTCCCTAAAGGCTCACTTTTTGAGAGCAACTGTACCTGATTTATGGGAGCCGTTGTCCCTAAACGCTTGCTCACTTGATGAGAGCAATTGCCCTTTACATGACGATAGCCGTTGTCCCTAATGCTTGCAGACTTGATAAGAGCAATTGTCACTTACATGATGAGACCCGTTGTCCCTAAAGGCTAACTTTATGAGGGAAATTTGTCCCTCATATGATACGAGCCGTTGTCCCTAAAGACTCACTTGTTGAGAGCAATTGTACCTTACTTTATGGTAGCCGTTGTCCCTAAACGCTTGCTCTCTTGATGAGAGCAATTGTTCTTTATATGATGATAGCCGTTGTCCCTAATGCTTGCACACATGATAAGAGTAATTGTCACTTACATGATGAGATCCGTTGTCTCTAAAGGCTACCTTTATTAGGGCAATTTATCTCTTCTATGATAAGAGCCGTTGTCCCTAAAGGCTCACTTGTTGAGTGCAATTGTTCCTGACTTTATGGGAGCCATTGTCCCTAAACGCTTGCTCACTTGATGAGGGCAAATGCCCTTTACATGATGATAGCCGTTGTCCCTAATGCTTCACACTTGATAAGTGCAATTGTCACTTACATGACGAGATCCGTTGTCTCTAAAGGCTACCTTTATATGGGCAATTTATCTCTTCCATGATAAGAGCCGTTGTCCTTAAAGGCTCATTTGTTGAAAGCAATTGTACCTGACTTTATGGGAGTCGTTTTCCCTAAAAGCTTGCTCGGTTGATGAGAGCAATTGCCCTTTACATGATGATAGCCGTTGTCCCTAATGCTTGCACACTTGATAAGAGCAATTGTCACTTACATGATGAGACCGTTGTCTCTAAAGGCAACCTTTATAAGGGCAATTTGTCTCTTCCATGATAAGAGCCATTGTCCCTAAAGGCTCACTTGTTGAGAGCAATTGTACCTGACTTTATGGGAGCCGTTGTCCCTAAACGCTTGCTCACTTGATGAGAGCAATTGTCCTTTACATGATGATAGCAGTTGTCCCTAATGCTCGCACACTTGACAAGAGCAATTGTCAGTTGCATGATGAAATTTGTTGTCCCTAAAGTCTAAGTTTATAAGGGCGATTTGTCACTTACATGATAAGTGCCGTTGTCCCTAAAGGCTCATTTGTTGAGAGCAATTCTACCTTACTTTATGGGAGCCGTTGTCCCTAAACGCTTGCTCACTTGATGAGAGTAATTGCCCATTACATGATGATAGCCGTTGTCCCTAATGCTTCCACACTTGATAAGAGCAATTGTCACTTACATGATGAGATCCGTTGTCTCTAAAGGCTACCTTTATAAGGGCAATTTGTCTCTTCCATGGTAAGAGCCTATGTCCCTAAAGGCTCACTTGTTAAGAGCAATTGTTCCTAACTTTATAGGAGCCGTTGTCCCTAAACGATTGCTCACTTGATGATAGCAAATGCCCTTTACATGATGATAGCCGTTGTCCCTAATGCTTCCACTCTTGATAAGAGCAATTGTCACTTACATGATGAGATCCGTTGTCTCTAAAGGCTACCTTTATAAGGGCAATTTGTCTCTTCCATGATAAGAGTCGTTGTCCCTAAAGGCTCACTTGTTGAGAACAATTGTACTTGACTTTATGGGAGCCGTTGTCCCTAAACGCTTGCTCACTTGATGAGAGCAATTGCCCTTTACATGATGATAGCCGTTGTCCCTAGTGCTTGCAAACTTTATAAGAGCAATTTTCACTTACATGATGAGACCCGTTGTCCCTAAAGGCTAACTTTATGAGGGAAATTTGTCCCTCATATGATACGAGCCATTGTCCCAAAAGACTCACTTGTTGAGAGCAATTGTACCTTACTTTATGGTAGCCGTTGTCCCTAAACGCTTGCTCACTTGATGAGAGCAATTGTTCTTTATATGATGATAGCCGTTATCCCTAATGCTTGCACACATGATAAGAGTAATTGTCACTTACATGATGAGATCCGTTGTCTCTAAAGGCTACCTTTATAAGGGCAATTTGTCTCTTCCATGATAAGAGCCGCTGTTCCTAAAGGCTCACTTGTTGAGTGCAATTGTTCCTGACTTTATGGGAGCCATTGTCCCTAAACGCTTGCTCACTTGATGAGGGCAAATGCCCTTTACATGATGATAGCCGTTGTCCCAAATGCTTCACACTTGATAAGAGAAATTGTCACTTACATGATGAGATCCGTTGTCTCTAAAGGCTACCTTTATATGGGCAATTTATCTCTTCCATGATAAGAGCCGTTGTCCTTAAAGGCTCACTTGTTGAGAACAATCGTACTTGACTTTATGGGAGCCGTTGTCCCTAAACGTTTGCTCACTTGATGAGAGCAATTGCCCTTTACATGATGATAGCCATTGTCCCTAATGCTTGCACACTTGATAAGAGCAATTGTCACTTACATGATGAGATCCGTTGTCCCTAAAGGCAACCTTTATAAGGGCAATTTGTCTCTTCCATGATAAGAGCCATTGTTCCTAAAGGCTCACCTGTTGAGAGCAATTGTACCTGACTTTATGGGAGCCGTTGTCCCTAAACGCTTGCTCACTTGATGAGAGCAATTGCCCTTTACATGATGATAGACGTTGTCCCTAATGCTTGCACACTTGATAAGAGAAATTGTCACTTACATGATGAGACCCGTTGTCCCTAAAGGCTAACTTTATGAGGGCAATTTGTCCCTTATATGATACGAGCCGTTGTCCCTAAAGACTCACTTGTTGAGAGCAATTATACCTTACTTTATGGTAGCCGTTGTCCCTAAACGCTTGCTCACTTGATGAGAGCAATTATCCTTTATATGATGATAGCCGTTGTCCCTAATGCTTGCACATATGATAAGAGGAATTGTCACTTACATGATGAGGTCCGTTGTCTCTAAAGGCTACCTTTGTAAGGGCAATGTGTCTCTTCCATGATAAGACCCGTTGTCCTTAAAGGCTCACTTGTTGAGAGAAATTGTACCTGACTTTATGGGAGCCGTTGTCCCTAAACGCTTGCTCACTTGATGAGAGTAATTGCCCATTACATGATGATAGCCGTTGTCCCTAATGCTTCCACACTTGATAAGAGCAATTGTCACTTACCTGATGAGATCCGTTGTCTCTAAAGGCTACCTTTATAAGGGCAATTTGTCTCTTCCATGATAAGAGCCTATGTCCCTAAAGGCTCACTTGCTGAGAGCAATTGTTCCTGACTTTATAGGAGCCGTTGTCCCTAAACGCTTGCTCACTTGATGAGAGCAAATGCCCTTTACATGATGATAGCCGTTGTCCCTAATGCTTCCACACTTGATAAGAGTAATTGTCACTTACATGATGAGATCCGTTGTCTCTAAAGGCTACCTTTATAAGTACAATTTGTCTCTTCCAAGATAAGAGCCGTTGTCCCTAAAGGCTCACTTGTTGAGAGCAATTACGGGAGCCGTTGTCCCTAAAGAGTCACTTGTTGAGAGCAATTACGGGAGCCGTTGTCCCTAAACGCTTGCTCACTTGATGAGAGAAATTGTCATTTACATGATGATAGCAGTTGTCCCTAATGCTTGCACACTTGACAAGAGCAATTGTCATTTACATGATGATAGCAGTTGTCCCTAATGCTTGCACACTTGACAAGAGCAATTGTCACTTGCATGATGAAATCCGTTGTCCCTAAAGTCTAAGTTTATGAGGGCGATTTGTCCCTTACATGATAAGTGCCGTTGTCCCTAAAGGCTCATTTGTTGAGAGCAATTCTACCTTACTTTATGGGAGCCGTTGTCGCTAAACGCTTGCTCACTTGACGAGAGTAATAGCCCATTACATGATGATAGCCGTTGTCCCTAATGCTTCCACACTTGATAAGAGCAATTGTCACTTACATGATGAGATCCGTTATCTCTAAAGGCTACCTTTATAAGGGCAATTTGTCTCTTCCATGATAAGAGCCGTTGTCCTTAAAGGCTCACTTGTTGAGAGCAATTGTACCTGACTTTACGGGAGCCGTTGTCCCCAAACGCTTGCTCAGTTGATGAGAGCAATTGCCCTTTACATGATGATAGTCGTGGTCCCTAATGCTTGCACACTTGATAAGAGCAATTGTCACTTACATGGTGAGATCCGTTGTCCCTAAAGGCTCACTTGTTGAGAGCAATTGTACCTGACTTTATGCGAGCCGTTGTCCCTAAACGCATGCTCACTTGATGAGAGCAATTGCCCTTTGCATGATGGTTGTCGTTGTCCCTAATGCTTGCACACTTGATAAGAGCAATTGTCACTTACATGATGAGATCCGTTGTCTCTAAAGGCTACCTTTATAAGCGCAATTTGTCTCTTCCATGATAAGAGCCGTTGTACCTAAAGGCTCACTTGTTGAGTGCAATTGTTACTGACCTTATGGGAGCCATTGGCCTAAACGCTTGCTCACTTGATGAGGGCAAATGCCCTTTACTTGATGATAGCCGTTGTCCCTAATGCTTCACACTTGATAAGAGCAATTGTCACTTACATGATGAGATCCGTTATCTCTAAAGGCTACCTTTATATGGGCAATTTATCTCTTCCGTGATAAGAGCCGTTGTCCTTAAAGGCTCACTTGTTGAGAGCAATTGTACCTGACTTTATGGGAGCCGTTGTCCCTAAACGCTTGCTCACTTGATGAGAGCAATTGCCCTTTACATGATGATAGCCGTTGTCCCTAATGCTTGCACACTTGATAAGAGCAATTGTCACTTACTTGATGAGATCTGTTGTCTCTAAAGGCTACCTTTATATGGGCAATGTGTCTCTTCCATGATAAGAGCCGTTGTCCTTAAAGGTTCACTTGTTGAGAGCAATTGTACCTGACTTTATGGGAGCCATTGTCCCTAAACGCTTGCTCACTTGATGAGAGCAATTGTCCTTTACATGATGATAGCAGTTGTCCCTAATGCTTGCACGCTTGACAAGAGCAATTGTCGCTTGCATGATGAAATTCGTTGTCCCTAAAGTCTAAGTTTATGAGGGCGATTTGTCCCTTACATGATAAGTGTCGTTGTCCCTAAAGGCTCATTTGTTGAGAGCAATTCTACCTTACTTTATGGGAGCCGTTGTCCCTAAACGCTTGCTCACTTGATGAGAGTAATTGCCCATTACATGATGATAGCCGTTGTCCGTAATGCTTCCACACTTGATAAGAGCAATTGTCACTTACATGATGAGATCCGTTGTCTCTAAAGGCTACCTTTATAAGGGCAATTTGTCTCTTCCATGATAAGAGCCTATGTCCCTAAAGGCTCACTTGTTAAGAGCAATTGTTCCTGACTGTATAGGAGTTGTTGTCCCTAAACGCTTTTTTTGGGTAAAGGGGAGTAATCCTGCACCCTGGTAAATGACATTATCCAAAAACGTTGAAGTACAAAATGACGAGGGTGATTTCCCTCGCCCCCAGTCCCTTAGGACACTTACAAGACACCAATCTAAGAATGACACACCATTCTTAAAACAAACCTGCACAACATGTGCAACAAACCAAACAAACATGCTAAACAAAAGCAACTACTATATGAACAAAAAAACTTCAACGACAATAAGATTACAAATAAAATTAAGTTCTTGAATCATCACACGTCGTCGTAGAAGTCCATAACCTTCAGTGATGCAGCATTGGATCATCAATAAAGAAATCAGTACTTGATATAGATAAAACCAATGCACTCACCAACCTATCCACAAGACCCCACCAACAACAAGACAAAGCATACGCAATATGAACCAATCTTGAAGATTAAGTGGACTTGTACATACAATAGGGTCCAAACCCTAACATCCATCAAAAGAGAGCAGCTTCAATCCCATGCATAAAATAGAACCATAATATGAAGATCGAACCACCCATAAGCGATCCATAGAAAAAAGAATTACTATTGATCGAGTCAAGGATTTTTGAATAAGATACCCGAGAAACTTAACTTACATATGCCATCATTGAAACCAACAGTAGGTATAACGAAACCCTACATCTTCAATAATCAACGAACCAGCAAGTCCAAAGAATAACGATCAGCAAGTCGGAACATAAACATAAGATATACTAACCAAACTTGTGAAATCAATGGACTTGTACATACAATAGGGTTATACCCTAACCTCCAAAAACCAAATTATCTTCCTCGCCCACGAACAGCCAAAGAAGACAAACTTACATGATGAAATCGTAATCAATATGCCCAGAAATGGCGTTAAGAGACCTGTATCCAGCAACACATTAAAACACTTCACCAACAAACCACATGTCCAGATAACAAACGAACCCGACAAGAACAATTTTCAAGAAGAAGGCCATAAGCCAAATCGATCGTCCACTAGACATGTACCTTCATTAGCCACCCATTGTAGCACAATACATCCAAAACATGAACTGTAATACTACAAATGGAACCAATCAACAAATAGGGTGCAACACCCTAACTTTCATAAATGAAGATCAGATCCTAACCACACGCAAAGGACAAGAACAGCAACGTAAGGACCTGTTACATGATGATAATAGGGTAAATCCCTAACTTCCAGCAAAAGCGATCATAAGACCAAGATAAAAATAATCGGCATAGGGTCTTAGCTTGTCGAACTAGGGTTTTTGAACAAGGAACCCCAAAACTTGACATACAATCTCTCTATAACCCACTTAACAAAACTGCCATCATAAGAAGAACTATCGATCTCTAAACCCACTTACACCGTAATCGACTTACAGCAACAAATCCAATCGCACTCGTATTCTTAAAAACCCAAGAACAGGTTACTTGCAAACAGGAGATACCAAACCCTAAGCGAGTTTAGATTTGCGTTAAGCACCAGAAAATCAGAGATAATATACGCTCTAAAAAGAACAAAACCCAAGAATGGATATCGTGTAGCTTTGAAATAATGCGCAATATGATGAGGAGATCGATATAGCATGCAGACAAGAATCGGTTATATATTATGATAATAGAACAATCGAATATAACCAATCAAATAAAACACCAAAAGCAAAATCACCGACCCACGATTAGCAAACCAACTTTAATATAGTACTAAACAAAAGTAGATGTAAACAGAATTCACACCGACCCACGATAGTAATAATTAAAAGGATTTTTAAATCGATAGTAGGAGAATCGAAAAAGGTGTTGGTCGCTTATTCACCAGATAGAAACGTTATAGGGTTTTTTCATGAATTAAAGCGATAAAAGCATGAAAGCGAACCAACCAATCAACACCAACCAATTTGATCTTGACGTTAAACTAGTAATCACAAAGGATTATCAGAGAAACGTAACACATAGGAAGAATTGAATCCGGATTGGTTAATGTTGATGGCGGCTGTTGTCCCTAAACGCTTGCTCACTTGATGATAGCAAATGCCCTATACATGATGATAGTCGTTGTCCCTAATGCTCCACTCCTGATAAGAGCAATTGTCACTTACGTGACGAGATCCGTTATCTCAAAAGGCTACCTTTATAAGGGCAATTTGTCTCTTCCATGATAAGAGCCATTGTCCTTAAAAGCTCACTTGTTGAGAGCAATTGTACCTGACTTTATGGGAGCCATTGTCCCTACACGCTTGCTCAGTTGATGAGAGCAATTGCCCTTTACATGATGATAGCCGTTGTCCATAATGCTTGCACACTTGATAAGAGCAATTGTCACTTACATGATGAGATCCGTTGTCTCTAAAGGCAACCATTATAAGGGCAATTTGTCTCTTCCATGATAAGAGCCGTTGTCCCTAAAGGCTCACTTTTTGAGAGCAACTGTACCTGATTTATGGGAGCCGTTGTCCCTAAACGCTTGCTCACTTGATGAGAGCAATTGCCCTTTACATGACGATAGCCGTTGTCCCTAATGCTTGCAGACTTGATAAGAGCAATTGTCACTTACATGATGAGACCCGTTGTCCCTAAAGGCTAACTTTATGAGGGAAATTTGTCCCTCATATGATACGAGCCGTTGTCCCTAAAGACTCACTTGTTGAGAGCAATTGTACCTTACTTTATGGTAGCCGTTGTCCCTAAACGCTTGCTCTCTTGATGAGAGCAATTGTTCTTTATATGATGATAGCCGTTGTCCCTAATGCTTGCACACATGATAAGAGTAATTGTCACTTACATGATGAGATCCGTTGTCTCTAAAGGCTACCTTTATAAGGGCAATTTGTCTCTTCCATGGTAAGAGCCTATGTCCCTAAAGGCTCACTTGTTAAGAGCAATTGTTCCTAACTTTATAGGAGCCGTTGTCCCTAAACGATTGCTCACTTGATGATAGCAAATGCCCTTTACATGATGATAGCCGTTGTCCCTAATGCTTCCACTCTTGATAAGAGCAATTGTCACTTACATGATGAGATCCGTTGTCTCTAAAGGCTACCTTTATAAGGGCAATTTGTCTCTTCCATGATAAGAGCCGTTGTCCTTAAAGGCTCACTTGTTGAGAGCAATTGTACCAGACTTTATGGGAGCCATTGTCCCTACACGCTTGCTCACTTGATGAGAGCAATTGCCCTTTACATGATGATAGTCGTGGTCCCTAATGCTTGCACACTTGATAAGAGCAATTGTCACTTACATGATGAGATCCGTTGTCTCTAAAGGCAACCTTTATAAGGGCAATTTGTCTCTTCCATGATAAGAGTCGTTGTCCCTAAAGGCTCACTTGTTGAGAACAATTGTACCTGACTTTATGGGAGCCGTTGTCCCTAAACGCTTGCTCACTTGATGAGAGCAATTGCCCTTTACATGATGATAGCCGTTGTCCCTAGTGCTTGCATACTTTATAAGAGCAATTTTCACTTACATGATGAGACCCGTTGTCCCTAAAGGCTAACTTTATGAGGGAAATTTGTCCCTCATATGATACGAGCCATTGTCCCAAAAGACTCACTTGTTGAGAGCAATTGTACCTTACTTTATGGTAGCCGTTGTCCCTAAACGCTTGCTCACTTGATGAGAGCAATTGTTCTTTATATGATGATAGCCGTTATCCCTAATGCTTGCACACATGATAAGAGTAATTGTCACTTACATGATGAGATCCATTGTCTCTAAAGGCTACCTTTATAAGGGCAATTTGTCTCTTCCATGATAAGAGCCGTTGTTCCTAAAGGCTCACTTGTTGAGTGCAATTGTTCCTGACTTTATGGGAGCCATTGTCCCTAAACGCTTGCTCACTTGATGAGGGCAAATGCCCTTTACATGATGATAGCCGTTGTCCCAAATGCTTCACACTTGATAAGAGAAATTGTCACTTACATGATGAGATCCGTTGTCTCTAAAGGCTACCTTTATATGGGCAATTTATCTCTTCCATGATAAGAGCCGTTGTCCTTAAAGGCTCACTTGTTGAGAACAATCGTACTTGACTTTATGGGAGCCGTTGTCCCTAAACGTTTGCTCACTTGATGAGAGCAATTGCCCTTTACATGATGATAGCCATTGTCCCTAATGCTTGCACACTTGATAAGAGCAATTGTCACTTACATGATGAGATCCGTTGTCCCTAAAGGCAACCTTTATAAGGGCAATTTGTCTCTTCCATGATAAGAGCCATTGTTCCTAAAGGCTCACCTGTTGAGAGCAATTGTACCAGACTTTATGGGAGCCGTTGTCCCTAAACGCTTGCTCACTTGATGAGAGCAATTGCCCTTTACATGATGATAGACGTTGTCCCTAATGCTTGCACACTTGATAAGAGAAATTGTCACTTACATGATGAGACCCGTTGTCCCTAAAGGCTAACTTTATGAGGGCAATTTGTCCCTTATATGATACGAGCCGTTGTCCCTAAAGACTCACTTGTTGAGAGCAATTTTTTTTTGGGTAAAAGGGTTCCACCCTGGTAAATTATTACTCAAAAAAACGTTGAAGTACAATGGATGAGAGTGAATCTCTCATCGGAGTCCCTAAGGACACTACCACTACCTCTATATAAGAATGACAGGCCATTCTTATAACAAACAGATCTAAATTACAACAAAGCATGACTAGCAATAAAATTACAATACATTACAACTCAAATAAACATTAAAGTCTTCTTTGAGTCTTCATAGTCATCCTAGCGATCCAGATCTTACTCATGCGAACTTCCAGCTTCAACCAATTGCATCTTCTATTAGTATTATGCAAACACATAATCTAAGAACCTAATAATAGTGACATACGTAGCAAAATGAACTTGAAGCATAACCATGGTCTAAACGACCCAACCTCCAGCATATCCAAACTTGAACCAATCTTCCATCAAATAAGAATGAAAAACACATGAAGACAATGACCAAGGATCAAGTCATATGCACCAACTTGTCTACTCATGGATCGTCAAAATTGATTTCAGTACACAAAGAGTAGGACAACATCCACAATCAAGACCCCAAGATAATAAGAGTGCAACTGATCCGTGATTGTGTACATGGGGTTTTGAACAAGAGTCCCCAAAAACTTAACTTCCATTAGTGCCACCAACAAGGAACCCTATCATACAAACAGCAGCCATGATCGAACACCACCTCAAAACAGTCCCAAAAGATGGGCATAATCAATGATAAACAAGGTTTCGATCAGCAATAATAGGGGTACGATCCTAACAATCAGAAAAGTAAGGTTTAACAAACCCTAAGTCTCGTAAACATCATGAGTAAATATCATGAATTAACATCTCCCATAACCCACAATCAATAAGAACACAACCAGAACCATGAATAAACAATCCCTACAATCAGGGTTTCGTCCCACACATATCCAATAAACGAATCCAAACAAGATTGAATAATACTTTGAAGCACCAAACAACACCCAACCAGCGATCAAAGATATAGCAATAAAGTATCAGCCACAAAACCGAAAAGATATAGCACTAGAGTAAGTCGGTTTGAAACAAGCCCTAAAAAAACGATTTAGGGTTTACACCAGAAAATTATGAAGATCGATCCTTATATAATCAGAGTCAAACCGACTTTAAACATCAAAGAACAAAGGACCGATAAGGAGAACATAAGCATAAATTCGAAACCCTAAAATTAATAATAACCGAATTAGATTCGGTTTAGGAGGACAAAGTAGAACCCAAAACGATTTTCAGTAAAGAAAAACGATTAAGGGATTAGGGTTTGAGATCAATGGGCGATAAAGGATAGATCAAGAGGAAAACCGACTCCCCTACCTACACAAATCCGATCAACACATAAATTCAGTTAATCCTAGATGAGGATCAAAGAAAAAACGTGATTAGATAGACAGAATTAGGCCGGAATATTATGAGGTAGGGGAGGCAGAAAATCGCCCACACTAGGAGAGCAATTATACCTTACTTTATGGTAGCCGTTGTCCCTAAACGCTTGCTCACTTGATGAGAGCAATTATCCTTTATATGATGATAGCCGTTGTCCCTAATGCTTGCACATATGATAAGAGGAATTGTCACTTACATGATGAGGTCCGTTGTCTCTAAAGGCTACCTTTGTAAGGGCAATGTGTCTCTTCCATGATAAGACCCGTTGTCCTTAAAGGCTCACTTGTTGAGAGAAATTGTACCTGACTTTATGGGAGACGTTGTCCCTAAACGCTTGCTCACTTGATGAGAGTAATTGCCCATTACATGATGATAGCCGTTATCCCTAATGCTTCCACACTTGATAAGAGCAATTGTCACTTACCTGATGAGATCCGTTGTCTCTAAAGGCTACCTTTATAAGGGCAATTTGTCTCTTCCATGATAAGAGCCTATGTCCCTAAAGGCTCACTTGCTGAGAGCAATTGTTCCTGACTTTATAGGAGCCGTTGTCCCTAAACGCTTGCTCACTTGATGAGAGCAAATGCCCTTTACATGATGATAGCCGTTGTCCCTAATGCTTCCACACTTGATAAGAGTAATTGTCACTTACATGATGAGATCCGTTGTCTCTAAAGGCTACCTTTATAAGTACAATTTGTCTCTTCCAAGATAAGAGCCGTTGTCCCTAAAGGCTCACTTGTTGAGAGCAATTACGGGAGCCGTTGTCCCTAAAGAGTCACTTGTTGAGAGCAATTACGGGAGCCGTTGTCCCTAAACGCTTGCTCACTTGATGAGAGAAATTGTCATTTACATGATGATAGCAGTTGTCCCTAATGCTTGCACACTTGACAAGAGCAATTGTCATTTACATGATGATAGCAGTTGTCCCTAATGCTTGCACACTTGACAAGAGCAATTGTCACTTGCATGATGAAATCCGTTGTCCCTAAAGTCTAAGTTTATGAGGGCGATTTGTCCCTTACATGATAAGTGCCGTTGTCCCTAAAGGCTCATTTGTTGAGAGCAATTCTACCTTACTTTATGGGAGCCGTTGTCGCTAAACGCTTGCTCACTTGACGAGAGTAATAGCCCATTACATGATGATAGCCGTTGTCCCTAATGCTTCCACACTTGATAAGAGCAATTGTCACTTACATGATGAGATCCGTTATCTCTAAAGGCTACCTTTATAAGGGCAATTTGTCTCTTCCATGATAAGAGCCGTTGTCCTTAAAGGCTCACTTGTTGAGAGCAATTGTACCTGACTTTACGGGAGCCGTTGTCCCCAAACGCTTGCTCAGTTGATGAGAGCAATTGCCCTTTACATGATGATAGCCGTGGTCCCTAATGCTTGCACACTTGATAAGAGCAATTGTCACTTACATGGTGAGATCCGTTGTCACTAAAGGCTACCTTTATAAATGTAATTTGTCTCTTCCTTTATAAGAGTCGTTGTCCCTAAAGGCTCACTTGTTGAGAGCAATTGTACCTGACTTTATGCGAGCCGTTGTCCCTAAACGCATGCTCACTTGATGAGAGCAATTGCCCTTTGCATGATGGTTGTCGTTGTCCCTAATGCTTGCACACTTGATAAGAGCAATTGTCACTTACATGATGAGATCCGTTGTCTCTAAAGGCTACCTTTATAAGCGCAATTTGTCTCTTCCATGATAAGAGCCGTTGTACCTAAAGGCTCACTTGTTGAGTGCAATTGTTCCTGACCTTATGGGAGCCATTGGCCTAAACGCTTGCTCACTTGATGAGGGCAAATGCCCTTTACTTGATGATAGCCGTTGTCCCTAATGCTTCACACTTGATAAGAGCAATTGTCACTTACATGATGAGATCCGTTATCTCTAAAGGCTACCTTTATATGGGCAATTTATCTCTTCCGTGATAAGAGCCGTTGTCCTTAAAGGCTCACTTGTTGAGAGCAATTGTACCTGACTTTATGGGAGCCGTTGTCCCTAAACGCTTGCTCACTTGATGAGAGCAATTGCCCTTTACATGATGATAGCCGTTGTCCCTAATGCTTGCACACTTGATAAGAGCAATTGTCACTTACTTGATGAGATCTGTTGTCTCTAAAGGCTACCTTTATATGGGCAATGTGTCTTTTCCATGATAAGAGCCGTTGTCCTTAAAGTTTCACTTGTTGAGAGCAATTGTACCTGACTTTATGGGAGCCATTGTCCCTAAACGCTTGCTCACTTGATGAGAGCAATTGTCCTTTACATGATGATAGCAGTTGTCCCTAATGCTTGCACGCTTGACAAGAGCAATTGTCGCTTGCATGATGAAATTCGTTGTCCCTAAAGTCTAAGTTTATGAGGGCGATTTGTCCCTTACATGATAAGTGCCGTTGTCCCTAAAGGCTCATTTGTTGAGAGCAATTCTACCTTACTTTATGGGAGCCGTTGTCCCTAAACGCTTGCTCACTTGATGAGAGTAATTGCCCATTACATGATAATAGCCGTTGTCCCTAATGCTTCCACACTTGATAAGAGCAATTGTCACTTACATGATGAGATCCGCTGTCTCTAAAGGCTACCTTTATAAGGGCAATTTGTCTCTTCCATGATAAGAGCCTATGTCCCTAAAGGCTCACTTGTTAAGAGCCATTGTTCCTGACTGTATAGGAGTTGTTGTCCCTAAACGCTTGCTCACTTGATGATAGCAAATGCCCTATACATGATGATAGTCGTTGTCCCTAATGCTCCACTCCTGATAAGAGCAATTGTCACTTACATGATGAGATCCGTTATCTCAAAAGGCTACCTTTATAAGGGCAATTTGTCTCTTCCATGATAAGAGCCATTGTCCTTAAAAGCTCACTTGTTGAGAGCAATTGTACCTGACTTTATGGGAGCCATTGTCCCTACACGCTTGCTCACTTGATGAGAGCAATTGCCCTTTACATGATGATAGCCGTTGCCCATAATGCTTGCACACTTGATAAGAGCAATTGTCACTTACATGATTAGATCCGTTGTCTCTAAAGGCAACCATTATAAGGGCAATTTGTCTCTTCCATGATAAGAGCCGTTGTCCCTAAAGGCTCACTTTTTTAGAGCAACTGTACCTGATTTATGGGAGCCGTTGTCCCTAAACGCTTGCTCACTTGATGAGAGCAATTGCCCTTTACATGACGATAGCCGTTGTCCCTAATGCTTGCAGACTTGATAAGAGCAATTGTCACTTACATGATGAGACCCGTTGTCCCTAAAGGCTAACTTTATGAGGGAAATTTGTCCCTCATATGATACGAGCCGTTGTCCCTAAAGACTCACTTGTTGAGAGCAATTGTACCTTACTTTATGGTAGCCGTTGTCCCTAAACGCTTGCTCTCTTGATGAGAGCAATTGTTCTTTATATGATGATAGCCGTTGTCCCTAATGCTTGCACACATGATAAGAGTAATTGTCACTTACATGATGAGATCCGTTGTCTCAAAAGGCTACCTTTATTAGGGCAATTTATCTCTTCTATGATAAGAGCCGTTGTCCCTAAAGGCTCACTTGTTGAGTGCAATTGTTCCTGACTTTATGGGAGCCATTGTCCCTAAACGCTTGCTCACTTGATGAGGGCAAATGCCCTTTACATGATGATAGCCGTTGTCCCTAATGCTTCACACTTGATAAGAGCAATTGTCACTTACATGACGAGATCCGTTGTCTCTAAAGGCTACCTTTATATGGGCAATTTATCTCTTCCATGATAAGAGCCGTTGTCCTTAAAGGCTTATTTGTTGAAAGCAATTGTACCTGACTTTATGGGAGTCGTTTTCCCTAAAAGCTTGCTCGGTTGATGAGAGCAATTGCCCTTTACATGATGATAGCCGTTGTCCCTAATGCTTGCACACTTGATAAGAGCAATTGTCACTTACATGATGAGATCCGTTGTCTCTAAAGGCAACCTTTATAAGGGCAATTTGTCTCTTCCATGATAAGAGCCGTTGTCCCTAAAGGCTCACTTGTTGAGAGCAATTGTACCTGACTTTATGGGAGCCGTTGTCCCTAAACGCTTGCTCACTTGATGAGAGCAATTGCCCTTTACATGATGATAGCCGTTGTCCCTAATGCTTGCACACTTGATAAGAGCAATTGTCACTTACTTGATGAGATCCGTTGTCTCTAAAGGCTACCTTTATAAGGGCAATGTGTCTCTTCCATGATAAGAGCCGTTGTACTTAAAGGTTCACTTGTTGAGAGCAATTGTAACTGACTTTATGGGAGCCATTGTCCCTAAACGCTTGCTCACTTGATGAGAGCAATTGTCCTTTACATGATGATAGCAGTTGTCCCTAATGCTCGCACACTTGACAAGAGCAATTGTCAGTTGCATGATGAAATTTGTTGTCCCTAAAGTCTAAGTTTATAAGGGCGATTTGTCACTTACATGATAAGTGCCGTTGTCCCTAAAGGCTCATTTGTTGAGAGCAATTCTACCTTACTTTATGGGAGCCGTTGTCCCTAAACGCTTGCTCACTTGATGAGAGTAATTGCCCATTACATGATGAAAACCGTTGTCCCTAATGCTTCCACACTTGATAAGAGCAATTGTCACTTACATGATGAGATCCGTTGTCTCTAAAGGCTACCTTTATAAGGGCAATTTGTCTCTTCCATGGTAAGAGCCTATGTCCCTAAAGGCTCACTTGTTAAGAGCAATTGTTCCTAACTTTATAGGAGCCGTTGTCCCTAAACGATTGCTCACTTGATGATAGCAAATGCCCTTTACATGATGATAGCCGTTGTCCCTAATGCTTCCACTCTTGATAAGAGCAATTGTCACTTACATGATGAGATCCGTTGTCTCTAAAGGCTAACTTTATAAGGGCAATTTGTCTCTTCCATGATAAGAGCCGTTGTCCTTAAAGGCTCACTTGTTGAGAGCAATTGTACCAGACTTTATGGGAGCCATTGTCCCTACACGCTTGCTCACTTGATGAGAGCAATTGCCCTTTACATGATGATAGTCGTGGTCCCTAATGCTTGCACACTTGATAAGAGCAATTGTCACTTACATGATGAGATCCGTTGTCTCTAAAGGCAACCTTTATAAGGGCAATTTGTCTCTTCCATGATAAGAGTCGTTGTCCCTAAAGGCTCACTTGTTGAGAACAATTGTACCTGACTTTATGGGAGCCGTTGTCCCTAAACGCTTGCTCACTTGATGAGAGCAATTGCCCTTTACATGATGATAGCCGTTGTCCCTAGTGCTTGCATACTTTATAAGGGCAATTTTCACTTACATGATGAGACCCGTTGTCCCTAAAGGCTAACTTTATGAGGGAAATTTGTCCCTCATATGATACGAGCCATTGTCCCAAAAGACTCACTTGTTGAGAGCAATTGTACCTTACTTTATGGTAGCCGTTGTCCCTAAACGCTTGCTCACTTGATGAGAGCAATTGTTCTTTATATGATGATAGCCGTTATCCCTAATGCTTGCACACATGATAAGAGTAATTGTCACTTACATGATGAGATCCGTTGTCTCTAAAGGCTACCTTTATAAGGGCAATTTGTCTCTTCCATGATAAGAGCCGTTGTTCCTAAAGGCTCACTTGTTGAGTGCAATTATTCCTGACTTTATGGGAGCCATTGTCCCTAAACGCTTGCTCACTTGATGAGGGCAAATGCCCTTTACATGATGATAGCCGTTGTCCCTAATGCTTCACACTTGATAAGAGCAATTGTCACTTACATGATGAGATCCGTTGTCTCTAAAGGCTACCTTTATGTGGGCAATTTTCTCTTCCATGATTTGTTCAACGATTTGTTTAGGCTAATTGATTTATTCATTAGTTTGATCAATATTGGTGCCGAATTCATCTTGATTCTGATTTTGGTGTTACATCTTGAAGGGTATTAAAAATCGTTTTTGCTGGAAACCCTAATCTTCCAATCGACTTCCATCCTAATTATCCCTTCCTTATTCATTCTTGCTGCGATCTAATATATATTAGGGTTAAAACTCTTTGTTTGTCTCTAATTATCTTGGATCGTGGATCAATTCAGTACCAAAGGGATTGTTGGGGTGTTCATGCGATTAGGGTTTTATTTAAACCGATTTCATTCAATATTGATCCTTATCTTGTTGTAAATCTGTTAAGTCGATCCTGAATCCTCTTAACCCTTTATAAGGACGATTGAGAATTTATTCTAGTCGGTTTGTTTTTATTATAATTGTCGGTTTCAATATCCTCTAAATCAGGTCGATTTAGGGTATTGAAAACTCTGATTTGCTTTCATCATTCCAATATTCTTTTTTTGAAGTCGACTTGGTCGATTTTATTACTCTTGGATTGATTAGCTGCTGCTGCTACACAAGGGTCTCATTCCAATTGCCTCCTTTTCTAGGATTGCAATTTCTGTTAATGGCGTATTAAGGGGCTTAACTCAACAGATTACTCGGTAAGGGTTTTGTGTTCATTCTCAAGTGCATGTACCTGAATTAGGGTTTGGAATTGTAAGTGCATCCTTTGTTTTGGTGTTGTGGGTCATTTGTGGTACAAGTGCTAAGCATTAGCTGCTGTTGGTTCTTTGTGATACACGTGGGTTATAGAGAGATATGGAAACTGGTCGGTTGAATGGTAATGAGCCTCCTAAGGCTGTTTATAAGCCTCCTAAGGCTACGGGGCTGGCAACTAGGATTGGGAATATTGATGGCAAGCTTCTTAATAATTCTAGTATGCCATTGAAGTCTTTGTTGAAAAGTGCAGGTTTGGAAGGAAAAACGGGGAGTTTTGTTCTACCTAAAGATCATGGTTCCATTGTTGTTTCTCCTAATGTTGATTTACAACAAAAGGTATGTTTGGCTAGTTCTAATCCGGGTGTTCCTGAGTCTACTAATACTGTAGCATCTGATTCGTTGGGGGTTACAATGGTTAGTTTGGTAAAGGAAAAGGGAGAAAGGCTAGCTGATGGGAGTAGTGTTGGAGGTTCTTGTGGGCCTAATGTAACTAGTGATTCAAAATCTGGTGGAGTTGATGAAGCTACTAGGTCGGGTTCAAGAGTTGTTATTCCTTTGGCTGTTGTGGATGATATGTGTACTAAACTTACTAATTCATTGTACGGTTATTTCATCGGTCAAAGAATTGCATTTCCTATTGTGGAAGATTATGTCAAGCATGCTTGGGGTAGGTTTGGCTTTGAACATGTTATACTGCGGAATGGTTTCTTTATTTTCAAGTTCTCGTCACTCGAAGGTATGAATAAAGTTCTTACTGGTGGTCCTTGGTTTATTAGATCAATGCCTTTATTCTTACATGTTTGGGTGCCTAATATGAGGCTTGAGAAGGAGAAGATTACTAAGGTACCGGTTTGGGTACGCATACATGATATACCATCCGTCGTATACTCTAAAGCTGGTATAAGTTTGATTGCAAAACAGTTGGGCCGGATCATTCGGTTTGATGCAGGTACTAATGATATGTGTAAGAACCCTTGGGGACGTTATTCATATGCTCGGGTACTTATTGAGTTATCGGCTGATTTAGATGTTTTGGAATCAATTGAGGTTGAAATTCCTTTACCTAAGGGTAAGGGTCATTACATGGAAGTTCTTGAAGTTGAGTATGAATGGTGGCCATCTTGGTGTTCTAAGTGTGTTTGTTTCAATCATGATGATCATGTATGTCCTCTTAGGCGTAAGCGGGTTACTAAGGATTCGACTCAACAAGATAATGAGGTAAAGGGTAAGGTTCACTCTACAAAGGCTGGTCATACTTATGATATGGGTAAGAAAGGGGTTATGGAGGCTTCTACGAAGCCAAATCTTATTTACCAACCTGTTTCTAAACCGGCTACCAAGAAGAAGAATCGGAAAGTACAAAATAAGGAGGGGGCTGTTCCTAAGTCTTCTAATGTTGATTCTAATTCGAGTGGTACATCTAATGGTGCTTTGAAGTGTGATTTAGGGGCTGCTGCAGTTGTGGAGGGTGGACGTTCACAAATTCAGCAACCGGTATATGTGGATACAGATGGTTTACGGGAACATGGTTCCCATAATGATGGTGCTTCTACTAGTGTGGCCTATTCTGAATTTCATTCGTCTAGCTCGTTTACTACACCTGATGTAGTAAAGAGTCCTATTAAAAAGGCTACATTTGCTGAAGAAGTTGTAGTTGAAGTCTATGAGAACTATGATGATATTGCATATTATTCCAAATCCAAGAACGGTTCTCCAAGAGATTTCAAGGTGCAAGGACGCAAGAAGAAATAGTTGTCTCATCTTTATGATTTTTGTGTTTTTTGCTTTTTAGTTGCTTTGTTTAGCATGTTGGTTTGGTTAGATGCACATGTTGTGCATGTTATTTTACTGTTTAGCAGTTGTGTTTATCAAGCGCCTGTGCTTGAGGTTAATGTGGTATTTCAGCCACATTCCATTGTACTTCAACGTTTTTTGGATAATATATTTACCAGGTCGTTGACCTTTTACCCAAAAAAAAAAATAAACACTTGCTCACTTGACGAGAGCAATTGCCCTTTCATGAAGATAGCCGCTGTCCCTAATGCTTGCACACTTGATAAAAGCAATTGTCAATTACATGATGAGATCCGTTGTTTCTAAAGGCTACCTTTATAAGGGGAATATGTCTCTTCCATGATAAGACCCGTTGTCCTTAAAGGCTCACTTGTTGAGAGCAATTGTACCTGACTTTATGGGATCCGTTGTCCCTAAACGCTTGCTCACTAGATGAGAGTAATTGCCCATTACATGATGATAGCCGTTGTCCCTAATGCTTCCACACTTGATAAGAGCAATTGTCACTTAGATGATGAGATCCGTTGTCTCTAAAGGCTACCTTTATAAGGGCAATTTGTCTCTTCCAAGATAAGAGCCTATGTCCCTAAAGGCTCACTTGTTGAGAGCAATTGTTTTTGACTTTATAGGAGCCGTTGTCCATAAACGCTTGCTCACTTGATGAGAGCAAATGCCCTTTACATGATGATAGCCGTTGTCCCTAATGCTTCCACACTTGATAAGAGCAATTGTCTCTTACATGATGAGATCCGTTGTCTATAAAGGCTACCTTTATAATGGCAATTTGTCTCTTCCATGATAAGAGCCGTCGTCCTTAAAGGCTCACTTGTTGAGAGCAATTATACCTGACTTTACGGGAGCCGTTGTCCCTACACCCTTGCTCACTTGATGAGAGCAATTGCCCTTTACATGATGATAGCCGTTGTCCCTAATGCTTGCACACTTGATAAGAGCAATTGTCACTTACATGGTGAGATCCGTTGTCTCTAAAGGCTACCTTTATAAGTACAATTTGTCTCTTCCATGATAAGAGCCGTTGTCCCTAAAGGCTCTCTTGTTGAGAGCAATTACGGGAGCCTTTGTCCCTAAAGACTCACTTGTTGAGAGCAATTATGGGAGCCGTTGTCCCTAAACGCTTGCTCACTTGATGAGAGCAATTGTCCTTTACATGATGATAGCAGTTGTCCCTAATGCTTGCACACTTGACAAGAGCAATTGTCACTTGCATGATGAAATCCTTTGTCCCTAAAGTCTAAGTTTATGAGAGCGATTTGTCCCTTACATGATAAGTGCCGTTGTCCCTAAAGGCTCATTTGTTGAGAGCAATTCTACCATACTTTATGGGAGCCGTTGTCGCTAAACGCTTGCTCACTTGATGAGAGTAATTGCCCATTACATGATGATAGCCGTTGTCCCTAATGCTTCCACACTTGATAAGAACAATTGTCACTTACATGATGAGATCCGTTGTCTCTAAAGGCTACCTTTATAAGGGCAATTTGTCTCTTCCTTTATAAGAGTCGTTGTCCCTAAAGGCTCACTTGTTGAGAGCAATTGTACCTGACTTTATGCGAGCCGTTGTCCCTAAACTGCGCTCACTTGATGAGAGCAATTGCCCTTTTCATGATGATAGTCGTTGTCCCTAATGCTTGCACACTTGATAAGAGCAATTGTCACTTATATGATGAGATCCGTTGTCTCTAAAGGCTACCTTTATAAGGGCAATTTGTCTCTTCCATGATAAGAGCCGTTGTACCTAAAGGCTCACTTGTTGAGTGCAATTGTTCCTGACTTTATGGGAGCCGTTGGCCCTAAACGCTTGCTCACTTGATAAGGGCAAATGCCCTTTACATGATGATAGCCGTTGTCCCTAATGCTTCACACTTGATAAGAGCAATTGTCACTTACATGATGAGATCCGTTATCTCTAAAGGCTACCTTTATATGGGAAATTTATCTCTTCCATGATAAGAGCCGTTGTCCTTAAAGACTCACTTTTTGAGAGCAATTGTACCTGATTTTATGGGAGCTGTTGTCCCTAAACGCTTGCTCACTTGATGAGAGCAATTGCCCTTTATATGATGATAGCCGTTGTCCCTAATGCTTGCTCACTTGACAAGAGCAATTGTCACTTGCATGATGAAATTCGTTGTCCCTAAAGTCTAAGTTTATGAGGGTGATTTGTCCCTTACATGATAAGTGCCGTTGTCCCTAAAGGCTCATTTGTTGAAAGCAATTCCACCTTACTTTATGGGAGCCGTTGTCCCTAAACGCTTGCTCACTTGATGAGAGTAATTGCCCATTACATGATGATAGCCGTTGTCCCTAATGCTTCCACACTTGATAAGAGCAATTGTCACTTACATGATGAGATCCGTTGTCTCTAAAGGCTACCTTTATAAGGGCAATTTGTCTCTTCCATAATAAGAGCCTACGTCCCTAAAGGCTCACTTGTTAACAGCAATTGTTCCTGACTTTATAGGAGCCGTTGTCCCTAAACGCTTGCTCACTTGATGATAGCAAATGCCCTTTACATGATGATAGCCGTTGTCCATAATGCTTCCACTCTTGATAAGAGAAATTGTCACTTACATGATGAGATCCGTTGTCTCTAAAGGCTACCTTTATAAGGGCAATTTGTCTCTTCCATGATAAGAGCCGTTGTCCTTAAAAGCTCACTTCTTGAGAGCAATTGTACCTGACTTTATGGGAGCCATTGTCCCTACACGCTTGCTCACTTGATGAGAGCAATTGCCCTTTACATGATGATAGCCGTTGTCCCTAATGCTTGCACACCTGATAAGAGCAATTGTCACTTACATGATGAGATCCGTTGTCTCTAAAGGCAAACTTTATAAGGGCAATTTGTCTCTTCCATGATAAGAGCCGTTGTCCCTAAAGGCTCACTTGTTGAGAGCAATTGTACCTGACTTTATGGGAGCCGTTGTCCCTAAACGCTTGCTCACTTGATGAGAGCAATTGCCCTTTACATGATGATAGCCGTTGTCCCTAATGCTTGCATACTTGATAAGAGCAATTGTCACTTACATGATGAGACCCGTGGTCCCTAAAGGCTAACTTTAATAGGGAAATTTGTTACTCATATGATACAAGCCGTTGTCCCTAAAGACTTACTTGTTGAGAGCAATTGTACCTTACTTTATGCTAGCCGTTGTCCCTAAACGCTTGCTCACTTGATGAGAGCAATTGTTCTTTATATGATGATAGTCGTTGTCCCTAATACTTGCACACATGATAAGAGTAATTGTCATTTACATGATGAGATCCGTTGTCTCTAAAGGCTACCTTTATAAGGGCAATTTGTCTCTTCCATGATAAGAGCCGTTATACCTAAAGGCTCACTTGTTGAGTGCAATTGTTCCTGACTTTTTGGGAGCCATTTTCCCTAAACGCTTGCTCACTTGATGAGGGCAAATGCCCTTTACATGATGATAGCCATTGTCCCGAATGCTTGCACACTTGATAAGAGCAATTGTCACTTACATGGTGAGATCCGTTGTCCCTAAACGCATGCTCACTTGATGAGAGCAATTGCCCTTTGCATGATGATAGTCGTTGTCCCTAATGCTTGCACACTTGATAAGAGCAATTGTCACTTACATGATGAGATCCGTTGTCTCTAAAGGCTACCTTTATATGGGCAATTTATCTCTTCCATGATAAGAGCCTATGTCCCTAAAGGCTCACTTGTTAAGAGCAATTGTTCCTGGCTTTATAGGAACCGTTGTCCCTAAACGCTTGCTCACTTGATGATAGCAAATGCCCTTTACATGATGATAGCCGTTGTCCCTAATGCTTCCACTCTTGATACGAGCAATTGTCACTTACATGATGAGATCCGTTGTCTCTAAAGGCTACCTTTATAAGGGCAATTTGTCTCTTCCATGATAAGAGCCGTTGTCCTTAAAAGCTCACTTGTTGAGAGCAATTGTACCTGACTATATGGGAGCCATTGTCCCTACACGCTTGCTCACTTGATGAGAGCAATTGCCCTTTACATGATGATAGCCATTGTCCCTAATGCTTGCACACTTGATAAGAGCAATTGTCACTTACATGATGAGATCCGTTGTCTCTAAAGGCAAACTTTATAAGGGCAATTTGTCTCTTCCATGATAAGAGCCGTTGTCCCTAAAGGCAACTTGTTGCGAGCAATTGTACCTGACTTTATGGGAGCCGTTGTCCCTAAACACTTGCTCACTTGATGAGAGCAATTGCCCTTTACATGATGATAGCCGTTGTCCCTAATGCTTGCATACTTGATAAGAGCAATTGTCACTAACATGATGAGACCCGTTGTCCCTAAAGGCTAACTTTACGAGGGAAATTTGTTCCTCATATGATACAAGCCGTTGGCCCTAAAGACTCACTTGTTGAGAGCAATTGTACCTTACTTTATGGTAGCCGTTGTCCCTAAACGCTTGCTCACTTGATGAGAGCAATTGTTCTTTATATGATGATAGCCGTTGTCCCTAATACTTGCACACATGATAAGAGTAATTGTCACTTACATGATGAAATCCGTTGTCTCTAAAGGCTACCTTTATAAGGGCAATTTGTTTCTTCCATGATAAGAGCCGTTGTACCTAAAGGCTCACTTGTTGAGTGCAATTGTTCCTGACTTTATGGGAGCCATTTTCCCTAAACGCTTGCTCACTTGATGAGGGCAAATGCCCTTTACATGATGATAGCCATTGTCCCTAATGCTTGCACACTTGATAAGAGCAATTGTCACTTACATGGTGAGATCCGTTGTCTCTAAAGGCTACCTTTATAAGTGTAATTTGTCTCTTCCTTTATAAGAGTCGTTGTCCCTAAAGGCTCACTTGTTGAGAGCAATTGTACCTGACTTTATGCGAGCCGTTGTCCCTAAACGCTTACTCACTTGATGAGAGCAATTACCCTTTGCATGATGATAGTCGTTGTCCCTAATCCTTGCACACTTTATAAGAGCAATTGTCACTTATATGATGAGATCCGTTGTCTCTAAAGGCTACCTTTATAAGGGCAATTTGTCTCTTCCATGATAAGAGCCGTTGTACCTAAAGGTTCTCTTGTTGAGGGCAATTGTTCCTAACTTTATGGGAGCCGTTGGCCCTAAACGCTTGCTCACTTGATGAGGGCAAATGCCCTTTACATGATGATAGCCGTTGTCCCTAATGCTTCACACTTGATAAGAGCAATTGTCACTTACATGATGAGATCCGTTATCTCTAAAGGCGACCTTTATATGGGAAATTTATCTCTTCTATGATAAGAGCCGTTGTCCTTAAAGGCTCACTTGTTGAGAGCAATTGTACCTGACTTTATGGGAGCCGTTGTCCCTAAACGCTTGCTCACTTGATGAGAGCAATTGCCCTTTACATGATGATAGCCGTTGTCCCTAATGCTTGCACACTTGATAAGACCAATTGTCACTTACTTGATGAGATCCGTTGTCTCTAAAGGCTACCTTTATAAGGGCAATGTGTCTCTTCCATGATAAGAGCCATTGTCCTTAAAGGTTCACTTGTTGAGAGCAATTGTACCTGACTTTATGGGAGCCATTGTCCCTAAACGCTTGCTCACTTGCAGAGAGCAATTGTCCTTTACATGATGATATCAGTTGTCCCTAATGCTTGCACACTTGACAAGAGCAATTGTCACTTGCATGATGAAATTCGTTGTCCATAAAGTCTAAGTTTATGAGGGCGATTTGTCCCTTACATGATAATTGCCGTTGTCCCTAAAGGCTCATTTGTTGAGAGCAATTCTACCTTACTTTATGGGAGCCGTTGTCCCTAAACACTTGCTCACTTGATGAGAGTAATTGCCCTTTACATGTTGATATCCGTTGTCCCTAATGCTTCCACACTTGATAAAAGCAATTGTCACTTACATGATGAGATCCGTTGTCTCTAAAGGCTGCCTTTATAAGGGCAATTTGTCTCTTCCATGATAAGAGCCTATGTCCCTAAAGGCTCACTTGTTAAGAGCAATTGTTCCTGACTTTATAGGAGCCGTTGTCCCTAAACGCTTGCTCACTTGATGATAGCAAATGCCCTTTACATGATGATAGCCGTTGTCCTTAATGCTTCCACTCTTGATAAGAGCAATTGTCACTTACATGATGAGATCCGTTGTCTCTAAAGGCTACCTTTATAAGGGCAATTTGTCTCTTCCATGATAAGAGCCGTTGTCCTTAAAGGCTCACTTGTTGAGAGCAATCGTACCTGACTTTATGGGAGCCATTGTCCCTACACGCTTTCTCACTTGATGAGAGCAATTGCCCTTTACATGATGATGGCCATTGTCCATAATGCTTGCACACTTGATAAGAGCAATTGTCACTTACATGATGAGATCCGTTGTCTCTAAAGGCAACCATTATAAGGGCAATTTGTCTCTTCCATGATAAGAGCCGTTGTCCCTAAAGACTCACTTGTTGAGAGCAATTGTACCTTACTTTATGGTAGCCGTTGTCCCTAAACGCTTGCTCACTTGATGAGAGCAATTGTTATTTATATGATGATAGCCGTTGTCCCTAATGCTTGCACACATGATAAGAGTAATTGTCACTTACATGATGAGATCCGTTGTCTCTAAAGGCTACCTTTATTAGGGCAATTTATCTCTTCCATGATATGAGCCGTTGTCCTTAAAGGCTCATTTGTTGAGAGCAATTGTACCTGACTTTATGGGAGCCGTTGTCCCTAAAAGCTTGCTCGGTTGATGAGAGCAATTGCCCTTTACATGATGATAACCGTTGTCCCTAATGCTTGCACACTTGATAAGAGCAATTGTCTCTTACAAGATGAGATCCGTTGTCTCTAAAGGCAACCTTTATAAGGGCAATTTGTCTCTTCCATGATAAGAGCCGTTGTCCCTAAAGGCTCACTTGTTGAGAGCAATTGTACCTGACTTTATGGGAGCCGTTGTCCCTAAACGCTTGCTCACTTGATGAGAGCAATTGCCCTTTACATGATGATAGCTGTTGTCCCTAATGCTTGCACACTTGATAAGAGCAATTGTCACTTACTTGACGAGATCCGTTGTCTCTAAAGGCTACCTTTATAAGGGCAATGTGTCTCTTCCATGATAAGAGACGTTGTCCTTAAAGGTTCACTTGTTGAGAGCAATTGTAACTGACTTTATGGGAGCCATTGTCCCTAAACGCTTGCTCACTTGATGAGAGCAATTGTCCTTTACATGATGATAGCAGTTGTCCCTAATGCTTGCACACTTGACAAGAGCAATTGTCACTTGCATGATGAAATTCGATGTCCCTAAAGTCTAAGTTTATAAGGGCGATTTGTCCCTTACAGATAAGTGCCGTTGTCCCTAAAGGCTCATTTGTTGAGAGCAATTCTACCTTACTTTATGGGAGCCGGTGTCCCTAAACACTTGCTCACTTGATGAGAGTAATTGCCCATTACATGATGATAGCCGTTGTCCCTAATGCTTCCACACTTGATAAGAGCAATTGTCACTTACATGATGAGATCCGTTGTTTCTAAAGGCTACCTTTATAAGGGCAATTTGTCTCTTCCATGATAAGAGCCTATGTCCCTAAAGGCTCACTTGTTAAGAGCAATTGTTCCTGACTTTATAGGAGCCGTTGTCCCTAAACGCTTGCTCACTTGATGATAGCAAATGCCCTTTACATGATGATAGCCGTTGTCCCTAATGCTTCCACTCTTGATAAGAGCAATTGTCACTTACATGATGAGATCCGTTGTCTCTAAAGGCTACCTTTATAAGGGCAATTTGTCTCTTCCATGATAAGAGCCGTTGTCCTTAAAGGCTCACTTGTTGAGAGCAATTGTACCAGACTTTATGGGAGCCATTGTCCCTACACGCTTGCTCACTTGATGAGAGCAATTGCCCTTTACATGATGATAGCCGTTGTCCCTAATGCTTGCACACTTGATAAGAGCAATTGTCACTTACATGATGAGATCCGTTGTCTCTAAAGGCTACCTTTATAAGTGTAACTTGTCTCTTCCTTTACAAGAGTCGTTGTCCCTAAAGGCTCACTTGTTGAGAGCAATTGTACCTGACTTTATGCGAGCCGTTGTCCCTAAACGCTTGCTCACTTGATGAGAGCAATTGCCCTTTGCATGATGATAGTCGTTGTCCCTAATGCTTGCACACTTGATAAGAGCAATTGTCACTTATATGATGAGATCCGTTGTCTCTAAAGGCTACCTTTATATGATCAATTTATCTCTTCCATGATAAGAGCCGTTGTCCTTAAAAGCTCACTTGTTGAGAGCAATTGTACCTGACTTTATGGGAGCCGTTGTCCCTCAACGCTTGCTCACTTGATGAGAGCAATTGCCCTTTACATGATGATAGCCGTTGTCCCTAATGCTTGCACACTTGATAAGAGCAATTGTCACTTACTTGATGAGATCCGTTGTCTCTAAAGGCTACCTTTATAAGGGCAATGTGTCTCTTCCATGATAAGAGCCGTTGTCCTTAAAGGTTCACTTGTTGAGAGCAATTGTACCTGACTTTATGGGGGCCATTGTCCCTAAACGCTTGCTCACTTGATGAGAGAAATTGTCCTTTACATGATGATATCAGTTCTCCCTAATGCTTGCACACTTGACAAGAGCAATTGTCACTTGCATGATGAAATTCGTTGTTTCTAAAGTCTAAGTTTATGAGGGAGATTTGTCCCTTACATGATAAGTGCCGTTGTCCCTAAAGGCACATTTGTTGAGAGCAATTCTACCTTACTTTATGGGATCCGTTGTCCCTAAACGCTTGCTCACTTGATGAGAGTAATTGCCCATTACATGATGATAGTCGTTGTCCCTAATGCTTCCACACTTGATAAGAGCAATTGTCACTTACATGATGAGATCCGTTGTCTCTAAAGGCAACCTTTATAAGGGCAATTTGTCTCTTCCATGATAAGAGCCGTTGTCCCTAAAGGCTCACTTGTTGAGAGCAATTGTACCTGACTTTATGGGAGCCGTTGTCCCTAAACGCTTGCTCACCTGAGGAGAGCAATTGCCCTTTACATGATGATAGCCGTTGTCCTTAATGCTTCCACTCTTGATAAGAGCAATTGTCACTTACATGATCAGATCCGTTGTCTCTAAAGGCTACCTTTATAAGGGCAATTTGTCTCTTCCATGATAAGAGCCGTTCTCCTTAAAGGCTCACTTGTTGAGTGCAATTGTTCCTGACTTTATGGGAGCCATTATCCCTAAACGCTTGCTCACTTGATGAGGGCAAATGCCCTTTACATGATGATAGCCGTTGTCCCTAATGCTTCACACTTGATAAGAGCAATTGTCACTTACATGATGAGATCCATTGTCTCTAAAGGCTACCTTTATATGGGCAATTTATCTCTTCCATGATAAGAGCCGTTGTCCTTAAAGGCTCATTTGTTGAGAGCAATTGTACCTGACTTTATGGGAGCCGTTGTCCCTCAACGCTTGCTCACTTGATGAGAGCAATTGCCCTTTACATGATGATAGCCGTTGTCCCTAATGCTTGCACACTTGATAAGAGCAATTGTCACTTACATGATGAGATCCGTTGTCTCTAAAGGCAACCTTTATAAGGGCAATTTGTCTCTTCCATGATAAGAGCCGTTGTCCCTAAAGGCTTACTTGTTGAGAGCAATTGTACCTGACTTTATGGGAGCCGTTGTCCCTAAATGCTTGCTCATTTGATGAGAGCAATTGCCCTTTACATGACGATAGCCGTTGTCCCTAATGCTTGCACACTTGATAAGAGCAATTGTCACTTACATGATGAGACCCGTTGTCCCTAAAGGCTAACTTTATGAGGGCAATTTGTCCCTTATATGATACGAGCCGTTGTCCCTAAAGACTCACTTGTTGAGAGCAATTGTACCTGACTTTATGGGAGCCGTTGTCCCTAAACGCTTGCTCACTTGATGAGAGCAATTGTCCTTTACATGATGATAGCAGTTGTCCCTAATGCTTGCACACTTGACAAGAGCAATTGTCACTTGCATGATAAAATCCGTTGTCCCTAAAGTCTAAGTTTATGAGGGCGATTTGTCTCTTACATGATAAGTGTCGTTGTCCCTAAAGGCTCATTTGTTGAGAGCAATTCTACCTTACTTTATGGGAGCCGTTGTCCCTAAACGCTTGCTCACTTGATGAGAGTAATTGCCCATTACATGATGATAGCCGTTGTCCCTAATGCTTCCACACTTGATAAGAGAAATTGTCACTTACATGATGAGATCCGTTGTCTCTAAAGGCTATCTTTATAAGGGCAATTTGTCTCTTCCATGATAAGAGCCTATGTCCCTAAAGGCTCACTTGTTGAGAGCAATTGTACCTGACTTTATGGGAGCCGTTGTCCCTACACGCTTGCTCACTTGATGAGAGCAATTGCCCTTTACATGATGATAGTCGTTGTCCCTAATGCTTGCACACTTGATAAGAGCAATTGTCACTTACGTGGTGAGATCCGTTGTCTCTAAAGGCTACCTTTATAAGTATAATTTGTCTCTTCCATGATAAGAGCCGTTGTCCCTAAAGGCTCACTTGTTGAGAGCAATTGTACCTGACTTTATGGGAGCCATTGTCCCTAAACGCTTGCTCACTTGATGAGAGAAATTGTCCATTACATGATGATAGCAGTTGTCCCTAATGCTTGCACACTTGACAAGAGCAATTGTCACTTGCATGATGAAATTCGTTGTCCCTAAAGTCTAAGTTTATGAGGGTGATTTGTCCCTTACATGATAAGTGCCGTTGTCCCTAAAGGCTCATTTCTTGAGAGCAATTCTACCTTACTTTATGGGAGCCGTTGTCTCTAAACGCTTGCTCACTTGATGAGAGTAATTGCCCATTACATGATGATAGCCGTTGTCCCTAATGCTTCCTCACTTGATAAGAGCAATTGTCACTTACATGATGAGATCCGTTGTCTCTAAAGGCTACCTTTAAAAGGGCAATTTGTCTCTTCCCTGATAAGAGCCTATGTCCCTAAAGGCTCACTTGTTAAGAGAAATTGTTCCTGACTTTATGGGAGCCGTTGTCCTTAAACGCTTGCTCACTTGATGAGAGCAATTGTCCTTTACATGATTATAGCAGTTGTCCCTAATGCTTGCACACTTGACAAGAGCAATTGTCACTTGCATGATGAAATCCGTTGTCCCTAAAGTCTAAGTTTATGAGGGCGATTTGTCTTTTTTTTTTTTTTTTTTTTTTTTTTTGGGTAAAAGGGCTTTACCCTGGTAAAATGCATTAACCAACAAACGTTTAAGTACAACGGATGAGAGTGAATCTCTGATCTCGGCCCGTTACATGGGCAACAAACATGCTACAAACAGCAAAAACCAAACAACTAATCATAAGAAAGACAAACCAATCTTATGACCTACCAAACTAAAAAAAACATTACTTTCTACCACGACCTTGGAGATTAATATCATACATGTCACAAAATTCAGCCAAGTGTCCCGGAAGATCATAAACTTGAGCAGCATAATCATCATCCATGAAATCTTCAAAATCAAAGCCGCCACCTCCTGAAGTATGATAACTAGAAGTCACCGGCTCCAAAACCTCATCATCATCACTATCCGAACAAACCACAGCCCCTACCTTAGTAAATGGGTTATTTAACTTAGTAGCAGCAACCGAAGGAGTAGAAGAAGAACTAGGCTTATTACTACCAATTGAATCAGATCCTACCTTGTCCGCTACCTTATTACTACCACTTGAACGTTCCAAATCAGCCTCACCACTAGAAATACCACTTGATGCACCACTCACATGAGGTCCTACCTTTTCCGCAACCGTATTACTAACACAAGGACGTTCCAAATCAGCCTCACCACTAGGGATACCATTTGATGCACTAGGAACATCATTAACATCAGAATCATGCACATCAAGAACCCCAAACTGATTAGACGTAGGCACAGACGAACCACTTGCATTAGCTACTTTAGAAGAAGTGGCATCTTGAGTTTTATTCTTAACAACATATACTTTCTTTTTAGGAGCTAGTGTAGGCCCCTTGCTCAAATTAATACCACTTGACAACTTCTTACCTTTACCTTTAGCCTTCCGATTATGAACTTCCTTAAAACCATCATCGGTCTCTTCGAACGAAGTAGTGGGACCAGCAACATTAGTAGAACAGACTGGCTCCTTGACACATTTTGGACAACCATTACGATCATGCCCAAAAACTTTACACAATGAACAGTGAGGAGGCTTCCATTCATACTCAACCTTGATGCATGCAGAAATAATACCACTATCATCCTTCTTTGGTATAGCCATAGTAACCTCATGCTTTAATTCAGAATCGGAAGATATTTCCACTAACGCACGAGCATAGCTAATACGGCCCCATGAATCAAAACACATTGAGCTTGTAAACGCATCCAACATAATAGGTTTGCCAACCTGAGTAGCAATCAAGCTCAAGCCGTCTTCCGAATAAGCAAGCAATGGCACATTGTGCAATTTAATCCACACGGGCAGTTTAGTAACCTCACTCTTAGTCAGCGACACATCAGGAGTCCATTTAGTAAGAATCAAAGGAGAACTACGAATTATCCAAGGACCCCGTTGCATCACATTATCAACACCCTCTTTTGATAAGTGCCTTACATGATAAGTGTCGTTGTCCCTAAAGGCTCATGATAAGTGCTGTTGTCCCTAAAGGCTCATTTGTTGAGAGCAATTCTACCTTACTTTATGGAAGTCGTTGTCCCTAAACGCTTGCTCACTTGATGAGAGTAATTGCCCATTACATGATGATAGTCGTTGTCCCTAATGCTTCCACACATGATAAGAGAAATTGTCACTTACATGATGAGATCCGTTGTCTCTAAAGGCTATCTTTATAAGGGCAATTTGTCTCTTCCATGATAAGAGCCTATGTCCCTAAAGGCTCACTTGTTGAGAGCAATTGTTCCTGACTTTATAGGAGCCGTTGTCCCTAAACGCTTGCTCACTTGATGAGAGCAAATGCCCTTTACATGCTGATAGCCGTTGTCCCTAATGCTTCCACACTTTATAAGAGCAATTGTCACTTACATGATGAGATCCGTTGTCTCTAAAGGCTACCTTTATAAGGGCAATTTATCTCTTCCATGATAAAAGCCGTTGTCCTTAAAGGCTCACGTGTTGAGAGCAATTGTACCTGACTTTATGGGAGCCGTTGTCCCTACACGCTTGCTCACTTGATGAGAGATAACATAATGATAGTCGTTGTCCCTAATGCTTGCACACTTGATAAGAGCAATTGTCACTTATGTGGTGAGATCCGTTGTCTCTAAAGGCTACCTTTACAAATATAAATTGTCTCTTCCATGATAAGAGCCGTTGTCCCTAAAGGCTCACTTGTTGAGAGTAATTGTACCTGACTTTATGCGAGCCGTTGTCCCTAAACGCTTGCTCACTTAATGAGAGCAATTGCCGTTTACATGATGATAGTCGTTGTCCCTAATGCTTGCACACTTGAGAAGAGCAATTGTCACTTACATGATGAGATCCGTTGTCTCTAAAGGCTACCTTTATAAGGGCAATTTGTCTCTTCCATGATAAGAGCCGTTGTACCTAAAGGCTCACTTGTTGAGTGCAATTGTTCCTAACTTTATGGGAGCCATTGTCCCTAAACGCTTGCTCACTAGATGAGGGCAAATGCCCTTTACATAATGATAGCCGTTGTCCAAAATGCTTCACACTATATGAGCAATTGTCACTTACATGATCAGATCCGTTGTCTCTAAAGGCTACCTTTATACGGGCAATTTATCTCTTCCATGATAAGAGCCGTTGTCCTTAAAGGCTCACTTGTTGAGAGCAATTGTACCTGACTTTATGGGAGCCATTGTCCCTAAACGCTTGCTCACTTGATGAAAGAAATTGTCCATTACATGATGATAGCAGTTGTCCCTAATGCTTGCACACTTGACAAGAGCAATTGTCACTTGCATGATGAAATTCGTTGTCCCTAAAGTCTAAGTTTATGAGGGTGATTTGTCCCTTACATGATAAGTGCCGTTGTCCCTAAAGGCTCATTTCTTGAGAGCAATTCTACCTTACTTTATGGGAGCCGTTGTCTCTAAACGCTTGCTCACTTGATGAGAGTAATTGCCCATTACATGATGATAGCCGTTGTCCCTAATGCTTCCACACTTGATAAGAGCAATTGTCACTTACATGATGAGATCCGTTGTCTCTAAAGGCTACCTTTAAAAGGGCAATTTGTCTCTTCCCTGATAAGAGCCTATGTCCCTGAAGGCTCACTTGTTAAGAGAAATTGTTCCTGACTTTATAGGAGTCGTTGTCCCTAAACGCTTGCTCACTTGCTGATAGCAAATGCCCTTTACATGATGATAGCCGTTGTCCCTAATGCTTCCACACTTGATAAGAGCAATTGTCACTTACATTATGAGACCCGTTGTCTCTAAAGGCTACGTTTATAAGGGCAATTTGTCTCTTCCATGATAAGAGCCGTTGTCCTTAAAGGCTCACTTGTTGAGAGCAATTGTACCTGACTTTATGGGAGCCATTGTCCCTACACGCTTGCTCACTTGATGAGAGCAATTGCCCATTACATGATGATAGCCGTTGTCCCTAATGCTTGCACACTTGATAAGAGCAATTGTCACTTACATGATGAGATCCGTGGTCTCTAAAGGCAACCTTTATAAGGGCAATTTGTCTCTTCCATGACAAGAGCCGTTGTCCCTAAAGGCTCACTTGTTGAGAGCAATTGTACTTGACTTTATGGGAGCCGTTGTCCCTAAACGCTTGCTCACTTGATGAGAGCAATTGCCCTTTACATGATGATAGCCGTTGTCCCTAAAGGCTAACTTTATGAGGGAAATTTGTCCCTTATATGATACGAGCCGTTGTCCCTAAAGACTCACTTGTTGAGAGCAATTGTACCTTACTTTATGGTAGCCGTTGTCCCTAAACGCTTGCTCACTTGATGAGAGCAATTGTTCTTTATATGATGATAGCCGTTGTCCCTAATGCTTGCACACATGATAAGCGCAATTGTCACTTACATGATGAGATCCGTTGTCTCTAAAGGCTACCTTTATATGGGCAATTTATCACTTCCATGATAAGAGCCGTTGTCCTTAAAGGCTCATTTGTTTAGAGCAATTCTACCTTACTTTATGGGAGTCGTTGTCCCTAAACGCTTGCTCACTTGATGAGAGTAATTGCCCATTACATGATGATAGCCGTTGTCCCTAATGCTTCCACACTTGATAAGAGCAATTGTCACTTACATGATGAGATCCGTTGTCTCTAAAGGCTACTTTTATAAGGGCAATTAGTCTCTTCCATGATAAGAGCCGTTGTCCTTAAAGGCTCACTTGTTGAGAGAAATTGTACCTGACTTTACGGGAGCCGTTGTCCCTAAACGCTTGCTCAGTTGATGAGAGCAATTGCCCTTTACATGATGATAGCCGTTGTCCCTAATGCTTCCACACTTTATAAGAGCAATTGTCACTTACATGATGAGATCCGTTGTCTCTAAAGGCTACCTTTATAAGGGCAATTTATCTCTTCCATGATAAGAGCCGTTGTCCTTAAAGGCTCACTTGTTGAGAGCAATTGTACCTGACTTTATGGGAGCCGTTGTCCCTACACGCTTGCTCACTTGATGAGAGCAATTGCCCTTTACATGATGATAGCCGTTGTCCCTAATGCTTGCACACTTGATAAGAGCAATTGTCACTTACATGGTGAGATCCGTTGTCTCTAAAGGCTATCTTTATAAGTACAATTTGTCTCTTCCATGATAAGAGCCGTTGTCCCTAAAGGCTCACTTGTTGAGAGCAATTACGGGAGCCGTTGTCCCAAAAGACTCACTTGTTGAGAGCAATTATGGGAGTCGTTGTCCCTAAACGCTTGCTCACTTGATGAGAGCAATTGTCCTTTTCATGATGATAGCAGTTGTCCCTAATGCTTGCACACTTGACAAGAGCAATTGTCACTTGCATGATGAAATCCGTTGTCCCTAAAGTCTAAGTTTATGAGTGCGATTTGTCCCTTACATGATAAGTGCCGTTGTCCCTAAAGACTCATTTGTTGAGAGCAATTCTACCTAATTTATGGGAGCCGTTGTCACTAAACGCTTGCTCACTTGATGAGAGTAATTCCCCATTACATGATGATAGCCGTTGTCCATAATGCTTCCACACTTGATAAGAGCAATTGTCACTTACATGATGAGATCCGTTGTCTCTAAAGGCTACCTTTATAAGGGCAATTTGTCTCTTCCCTGAAAAGAGCCTATGTCCCTAAAGGCTCACTTGTTGAGAGCAATTGTACCTGACTTTATGGGAGCCATTGTCCCTACACGCTTGCTCACTTAATGAGAGCAATTGCCCTTTACATGATGATAGCCTTTGTCCCTAATGCTTGCACACTTGATAAGAGCAATTGTCACTTACATGATGAGATCCGTTGTTTCTAAAGGCAACCTTTATAAGGGCAATTTGTCTCTTCCATGACAAGAGCCATTGTCCCTAAAGGCTCACTTGTTGAGAGCAATTGTATCTGACTTTATGCGAGCCATTGTCCCTAAACGCTTGCTCACTTGATGAGAGCAATTGCCCTTTACATGATGATAGCCATTGTCCCTAAAGGCTAACTTTATGAGGGAAATTTGTCCCTTATATGATACGAGCCGTTGTCCCTGAAGACTCACTTGTTGAGAGCAATTGTACCTTACTTTATGGTAGCCGTTATCCCTAAACGCTTGCTCACTTGATGAGAGCAATTGTTCTTTATATGATGATAGCCGTTGTCCCTAATGCTTGCACACATGATAAGAGCAATTGTCACTTACATGATGAGATCCGTTGTCTCTAAAGGCTACCTTTATATGGGCAATTTATCTCTTCCATGATAAGAGCCGTTGTCCTTAAAGGCTCACTTGTTGAGAGCAATTCTACCTTACTTTATGGGAGCCGTTGTCCCTAAATGCTTGCTCACTTGATGAGTGTAATTGCCCATTACATGATGATAGCCGTTGTCCCTAATGCTTCCACACTTGATAAGAGCAATTGTCACTTACATGATGAGATCCGTTGTCTCTAAAGGCTACCTTTATATGGGCAATTTATCTCTTCCATGATAATAGCCGTTGTCCTTAAAGGCTCACTTGTTGAGAGCAATTGTTCCTGACTTTATAGGAGCCGTTGTCCCTAAACTCTTGCTCACTTGATGAGAGCAAATGCCCTTTACATGATGATAGCCGTTGTCCCTAATGCTTCCACACTTTATAAGAGCAATTGTCACTTACATGATGAGATCCGTTGTCTCTAAAGGCTAGCTTTATAAGGGCAATTTATCTCTTCCATGATAAGAGCCGTTGTCCTTAAAGGCTCACTTGTTGAGAGCAATTGTACCTCACTTTATGGGAGCCGTTGTCCCTACACGCTTGCTCACTTGATGAGAGCAATTGCCCTTTACATGATGATAGCCGTTGTCCCTAACGCTTGCACACTTGATAAGAGCAATTATCACTTACATGGTGAGATCCGTTGTCTCTAAAGGCTACCTTTATAAGTACAATTTGTCTCTTCCATGATAAGAGCCGTTGTCCCTAAAGGCTCACTTGTTGAGAGCAATTACGGGAGCCGTTGTCCCAAAAGACTCACTTGTTGAGAGCAATTATGGGAGTCGTTGTCCCTAAACGCTTGCTCATTTGATGAGAGCAATTGTCCTTTACATGATGATAGCAGTTGTCCCTAATGCTTACACACTTGACAAGAGCAATTGTCACTTGCATGATGAAATCCGTTGTCCCTAAAGTCTAAGTTTATGAGTGCGATTTGTCCCTTACATGATAAGTGCCGTTGTCCCTAAAGGCTCATTTGTTGAGAGCAATTCTACCTTACTTTATGGGAGCCGTTGTCACTAAACGCATGCTCACTTGATGAGAGTAATTGCCCATTACATGATGATAGCCGTTGTCCCTAATGTTTCCACACTCGATAAGAGCAATTATCACTTAAATGATGAGATCCGTTGTCTCTAAAGGCTACCTTTATAAGGGCAATTTGTCTCTTCCATGATAAGAGCCGTTGTCCTTAAAGGCTCACTTGTTGAGAGCAATTGTACCTGACTTTACGGGAGTCGTTGTCCCTAAACGCTTGCTCACTTGATGAGAGCAATTGCCCTTCACATGATGATAGTCATTGTCCCTAATGCTTGCAAACTTGATAAGAGCAATTGTCACTTACATGATGAGATCTGTTGTCTCTAAAGGCAACCTTTATAAGGGCAATTTGTCTCTTCCATGATAAGAGCCGTTGTACCTAATGGCTCACTTGTTGAGTTCAATTGTTCCTGACTTTATGGGAGCCGTTGTCCCTAAACGCTTACTCACTAGATGAGGGCAAATGCCCTTTACATGATGATAGTCGTTGTCCCTAATGCTTCACACTTGATAAGAGCAATTGTCACTTACATGATGAGATCCGTTGTCTTTAAAGGCTACCTTTATATGGGCAATTTATCTCTTCCATGATAAGAGCCATTGTCCTTAAAGGCTCACTTGTTGAGAGCAATTGTACCTGACTTTATGGGAGCCATTGTCCCTAAACGCTTGCTCACTTGATGAGAGCAATTGTCCTTTACATGATGATAGCAGTTGTCCCTAATGCTTGCACACTTGACAAGAGCAATTGTCACATGCATGATAAAATTCGTTGTCCCGAAAGTCTAAGTTTATGAGGGTGATTTGTCCCTTACATGATAAGTGCCGTTGTCCCTAAAGGCTCATTTGTTGAGAGCAATTCTACCTTACTTTATGGGAGCCGTTATCCCTAAACGCTTGCTCACTTGATGAGAGTAATTGCCCATTACATGATGATAGCCGTTGTCCCTAATGCTTCCACACTTGATAAGAGAAATTGTCACTTACATGATAAGATTCGTTGTCTCTAAAGGCTACCTTCATAAGGGTAATTTGTCTCTTCCATGATAAGAGCCGTTGTCCTTAAAGGCTCACTTGTTGAGAGCAATTGTACCTGACTTTATGGGAGCCGTTGTCCCTAAACGCTTGCTCACTTGATGAGAGCAATTGCCCTTTACATGATAATAGCCGTTGTCCCTAATGCTTGCACACTTGATAAGAGCAATTGTCACTTACATGATGAGATCCGTTGTCTCTAAAGGCTACCTTTATAAGGGCAATTTGTCTCTTCCCTGATAAGAGCCTATGTCCCTAAAGGCTCACTTGTTAAGAGAAATTGTTCCTGACTTTATAGGAGTCATTGTCCCTAAACGCTTGCTCACTTGATGATAGCAAATGCCCTTTACATGATGATAGCCGTTGTCCCTAATGCTTCCACACTTGGTAAGAGCAATTGTCACTTACATGATGAGATCCGTTGTCTCTAAAGGCTACCTTTATAAGGGCAATTTGTCTCTTCCATGATAAGAGCCGTTGTCCTTAAAGACTCACTTGTTGAGAGCAATTGTACCTGACTTTATGGGAGCCATTGTCCCTACACGCTTGCTCACTTAATGAGAGCAATTGCCCTTTACATGATGATAGCCTTTGTCCCTAATGCTTGCACACTTGATAAGAGCAATTGTCACTTACATGATGAGATCCGTTGTTTCTAAAGGCAACCTTTATAATGGCAATTTGTCTCTTCCATGACAAGAGCCGTTGTCCCTAAAGACTCACTTGTTGAGAAAAATGTACCTGACTTTATGGGAGCCATTGTCCCTAAACGCTTGCTCACTTGATGAGAGCAATTGCCCTTTACATGATGATAGCCATTGTCCCTAAAGGCTAACTTTATGAGGGAAATTTGTCCCTTATATGATACGAGCCGTTGTCCCTAAAGACTCACTTGTTGAGAGCAATTGTACCTTTATATGATGATAGCCGTTGTTCCTAATGCTTGCACACATGATAAGAGCAATTGTCACTTAAATGATGAGATCCGTTGTCTCTAAAGGCTACCTTTATATGGGCAATTTATCTCTTCCATCATAAGAGCCGTTGTCCTTAAAGGCTCACTTGTTGAGAGCAATTCTACCTTACTTTATGGGAGCCGTTGTCCCTAAATGCTTGCTCACTTGATGAGAGTAATTGCCCATTACATGATGATAGTCATTGTCCCTAATGCTTCCACACTTGGTAAGAGCAATTGTCACTTACATGATGAGATCTGTTGTCTCTAAAGGCTACCTTTATAAGGGCAATTTGTCTCTTCCATGATAAGAGCCGTTGTCCTTAAAGGCTCACTTGTTTAGAGCAATTGTACCTGACTTTACGGGAGCCGTTGTCCCTAAACTCTTGCTCAGTTGATGAGAGCAATTGCCCTTTACATGATGATAGTCGTTGTCCCTAATGCTTCCACACTGTATAAGAGCAATTGTCACTTACATGGTGAGATCCGTTGTCTCTAAAGGCTACCTTTATAAGTACAATTTGTCTCTTCCATGATAAGAGCCGTTGTCCCTAAAGGCTCACTTGTTGAGAGCAATTACGGGAGCCGTTGTCCCAAAAGACTCACTTGTTGAGAGCAATTATGGGAGTCGTTGTCCCTAAACGCTTGCTCACTTGATGAGAGCAATTGTCCTTTACATGATGATAGCAGTTGTCCCTAATGCTTGCACACTTAACAAGAGCAATTATCACTTGCATGATGAAATCCGTTGTCCCTAAAGTCTAAGTTTATGAGTGCGATTTGTCCCTTACGTGATAAGTGCCGTTGTCCCTAAAGGCTCATTTGTTGAGAGCAATTCTACCTTACTTTATGGGAGCCGTTGTCACTAAACGCTTGCTCACTTGATGAGAGTAATTGCCCATTACATGATGATAGCCGTTGTCCCTAATGTTTCCACACTTGATAAGAGCAATTGTCACTTAAATGATGAGATCCGTTGTCTCTAAAGGCAACCTTTATAAGGGCAATTTGTCTCTTCCATGATAAGAGCCGTTGTACCTAATGGCTCACTTGTTGAGTTCAATTGTTCCTGACTTTATGGGAACCGTTGTCCCTAAACGCTTACTCACTAGATGAGGGCAAATGCCCTTTACATGATGATAGCCGTTGTCCCTAATGCTTCACACTTGATAAGAGCAATTGTCACTTACATGATGAGATCCGTTGTCTCTAAAGGCTACCTTTATATGGGCAATTTATCTCTTCCATGATAAGAGCCATTGTCCTTAAAGGCTCACTTGTTGAGAGCAATTGTACCTGACTTTATGGGAGCCATTGTCCCTAAACGCTTGCTCACTTGATGAGAGCAATTGTCCTTTACATGATGATAGTAGTTGTCCCTAATGCTTGCACACTTGACAAGAGCAATTGTCACTTGCATGATAAAATACATTGTCCCTAAAGTCTAAGTTTATGAGGGTGATTTGTCCCTTACATGATAAGTGCCGTTGTCCCTAAAGGCTCATTTGTTGAGAGCAATTCTACCTTACTTTATGGGAGCCGTTATCCCTAAACGCTTGCTCACTTGATGAGAGTAATTGCCCATTACGTGATGATAGCCGTTGTCCCTAATGCTTCCACACTTGATAAGAGCAATTGTCACTTACATGATGAGATCCGTTGTCTCTAAAGGCTACCTTCATAAGGGTAATTTGTCTTTTCCATGATAAGAGCCGTTGTCCTTAAAGGCTCACTTGTTGAGAGCAATTGTACCTGACTTTATGGGAGCCGTTGTCCCTAAACGCTTGCTCACTTGATGAGAGCAATTGCCTTTTACATGATGATAGCCGTTGTCCCTAATGCTTCCACACTTGATAAGAGCAATTGTCACTTACATGATGAGATCTGTTGTCTCTAAAGGCTACCTTCATAAGGGTAATTTGTCTCTTCCATGATAAGAGCCGTTGTCCTTAAAGGCTCACTTCTTGAGAGCAATTGTACCTGACTTTATGGGAGCCATTGTCCCTAAACGCTTGCTCACTTGATGAGAGCAATTGCCCTTTACATGATGATAGCCGTTGTCCCTAATGCTTGCATACTTGATAAGAGCAATTGTCACTTACATGATGAGACCCGTTGTCCCTAAAGGCTAACTTTATGAGGTAAATTTGTCCCTTATATGATACGAGCCGTTGTCCCTAAACACTTGCTCACTTGATGATAGCAAATGCCCTTTACATGATGATAGCCGTTGTCCCTAATGCTTGCATACTTGATAAGAGAAATTGTCACTTACATGATGAGATCCGTTGTCTCTAAAGGCAACCTTTATAAGGGCAATTTGTCTCTTCCATGACAAGAGCCGTTGTCCCTAAAGGCTCACTTGTTGAGAGCAATTGTACCTGACTTTATGGGAGTCGTTGTCCCTAAACGCTTGCTCACTTGATGAGAGCAATTGCCCTTTACATGATGATAGCCGTTGTCCTTAAAGGATAACTTTATGAGGGAAATTTGTCCCTTATATGATACGAGCCGTTGTCCCTAAACACTCACTTGTTGAGAGCAATTGTACCTTACTTTATGGTAGCCGTTGTCCCTAAACGCTTGCTCACTTGATGAGAGCAATGGTTCTTTATATGATGATAGTCGTTGTCCCTAATGCTTGCACACATGATAAGAGCAATTGTCACTTACATGATGAGATCCGTTGTCTCTAAAGGCTACCTTTATATGGGCACTTTATCTCTTCCATGATAAGAGCCGTTGTCCTTAAAGGGTCATTTGTTGAGAGCAATTCTACGTTACTTTATGGGAGCCGTTGTCCCTAAACGCTTGCTCACTTGATGAGAGTAATTGCCTATTACATGATGATAGCCGTTGTCCCTAATGCTTCCACACTTGATAAGAGCAATTGTCACTTACATGATGAGATCCGTTGTCTCTAAAGGCTGCCTTTATAAGGGCAATTTGTCTCTTCCCTGATAAGAGCCTATGTCCCTAAAGGCTCACTTGTTAAGCGAAATTGTTCCTGACTTTATAAGAGTCGTTGTCCCTAAACACTTGCTCACTTGATGATAGCAAATGCCCTTTACATGATGATAGCCGTTGTCCCTAATGCTTGCATACTTGATAAGAGAAATTGTCACTTACATGATGAGATCCGTTGTCTCTAAAGGCAACCTTTATAAGGGCAATTTGTCTCTTCCATGACAAGAGCCGTTGTCCCTAAAGGCTCACTTGTTGAGAGCAATTGTACCTGACTTTATGGGAGTCGTTGTCCCTAAACGCTTGCTCACTTGATGAGAGCAATTGCCCTTTACATGATGATAGCCGTTGTCCTTAAAGGATAACTTTATGAGGGAAATTTGTCCCTTATATGATACGAGCCGTTGTCCCTAAACACTCACTTGTTGAGAGCAATTGTACCTTACTTTATGGTAGCCGTTGTCCCTAAACGCTTGCTCACTTGATGAGAGCAATTGTTCTTTATATGATGATAGTCGTTGTCCCTAATGCTTGCACACATGATAAGAGCAATTGTCACTTACATGATGAGATCCTTGTCTCTAAAGGCTACCTTTATATGGGCAATTTATCTCTTCCATGATAAGGGCCGTTGTCCATAAAGGCTCATTTGTTGAGAGAAATTCTACCTTACTTTATGGGAGCCGTTGTCCCTAAATGCTTGCTCAGTTGATGAGAGCAATTGCCCTTTACATGATGATAGTCGTTGTCCCTAATGCTTGCACACTTGATAAGAGCAATTGTCACTTACATGGTGAGATCCGTTGTCTCTAAAGGCTACCTTTATAAGTTCAATTTTGTCTATTCCTTGATAAGAGTCGTTGTCCCTAAAGGCTCACTTGTTGAGAGCAATTGTACCTGACTTTATGGGAGCCGTTGTCCCTGAATGCTTGCTCACTTGATGAGTGCAATTGCCCTTTACATGATGATAGCCGTTGTCCCTAATGCTTGCACACTTGATAAGAGCAATTGTCACTTACATGATGAGATCCGTTGTCTCTAAAGGCTACCTTTATATGGGCAATTTATCTCTTCCATGATAAGAGTCGTTGTCCTTAAAGGCTCATTTGTTGTGAGCAATTCCTCCTTATACTTTATGGGAGCCGTTGTCCCTAAACGCTTGCTCACTTGATGAGAGTAATTGCCCGTTACATGATGATAGCCGTTGTCCCTAATGCTTCCACACTTGATAAGAGTAATTGTCACTTACATGGTGAGATCCGTTGTTTCTAAAGGCTACCTTTATAAGTGTAAATTTTCTATTCCTTGATAAGAGTCGTTGTCCCTAAAGGCTCACTTGTTGAGGGCAATTGTAGCTGACTTTATGGGAGCCGTTGTCCCTAAACGCTTGCTCACTTGATGAGAGCAATTGCCCTTTATATGATAATAGCCGTTGTCCCTAATGCTTGCACACTTGATAAGAGCAATTGTCACTTACATGATGAGATCCGTTGTCTCTAAAGGCTACCTTTATAAGGGAAATTTGTCTCTTCCATGATAAGAGCCGTTGTCCCTAAAGGCTCACTTGTTGAGTGCAATTGTTCCAGACTTTATTGGAGCCATTGTCCCTAAACGCTTGCTCACTTGATGAGGGCAAATGCCCTTTACATGATGATAGCTGTTGTCCCTAATGCTTCACACTTGATAAGAGCAATTGTCACTTACATGATGAGATCCGTTGTCTCTAAAGGCTACCTTTATATGGGCAATTTATCTCTTCCATGATAAGAGCCGTTGTCCTTAAAGGCTCATTAGTTGAGAGCAATTCTAACTTACTTTATGGGAGCCGTTGTCCCTAAACGCTTGCTCACTTGATGAGAGTAATTGCACATTACATGATGATAGCTGTTGTCCCTAATGCTTCCACACTTGATAAGAGCAATTGTCACTTACATGATGAGATCCATTGTCCCTAAAGGCAACCTTTATAAGGGCAATTTGTCTCTTCCATGATAAGAGCCGTTGTCCCTAAAGGCTCACTTGTTGAGAGCAATTGTACCTGACTTTATGGGAGCCGTTGTCCCTAAATGCTTCCACACTTGATGAGAGTAATTGTCACTTACATCGTGAGATCCGTTGTTTCTAAATGCTACCTTTATAAGTGTAAATTTTCTATTCCTTGATAAGAGTCGTTGTCCCTAAAGGCTCACTTGTTGAGAGCAATTGTAGCTGACTTTATGGGAGCCGTTGTCCCTAAACGCTTGCTCACTTGATGAGAGCAATTGCCCGTTACATGATGATAGCCGTTGTCCCTAATGCTTCCACACTTGATAAGAGTAATTGTCACTTACATGGTGAGATCCGTTGTTTCTAAAGGCTACCTTTATAAGTGTAAATTTTCTATTCCTTGATAAGAGTCGTTGTCCCTAAAGGCTCACTTGTTGAGAGCAATTGTAGCTGACTTTATGGGAGCCGTTGTCCCTAAACGCTTGCTCACTTGATGAGAGCAATTGCCCTTTACATGATGATAGCCGTTGTCTGTAATGCTTGCACACTTGATAAGAGCAATTGTCACTTACATGTTGAGATCCGTTGTCTCTAAAGGCTACCTTTATAAGGGAAATTTGTCTCTTCCATGATAAGAGTCGTTGTCCCTAAAGGCTCACTTGTTGAGTGCAATTGTTCCTGACTTTATGGGAGCCATTGTCCCTAAACGCTTGCTCACTTGATGAGGACAAATGCCCTTTACATGATGATAGCCGTTGTCCCTAATGCTTCACACTTGATAAGAGCAATTGTCACTTACATGATCAGATCCGTTGTCTCTAAAGGCTACCTTTATATGGGCAATTTATCTCTTCCATGATAAGAGCCGTTGACCTTAAAGGCTCATTTGTTGAGAGGAATTCTACCTTACTTTATGGGAGCCGTTGTCCCTAAACGCTTGCTCACTTGATGAGAGTAATTGCCCGTTACATGATGATAGCCGTTGTCCCTAATGCTTCCACACTTGATAAGAGCAATTGTCACTTACATGATGAGATCCATTGTCCCTAAAGGCAACCTTTATAAGGGCAATTTGTCTCTTCCATGATAAGAGCCGTTGTCCCTAAAGGCTCACTTGTTGAGAGCAATTGTACCTGACTTTATGGGAGCCATTGTCCCTAAATGCTTGCTCACTTGATGAGAGCAATTGCCCTTTACATGATGATAGCCGTTGTCCCTAATGCTTCCACACTTGATAAGAGCAATTGTCACTTACATGATGAGATCCGTTGTTTCTAAAGGCTACCTTTATATGGGCAATTTATCTCTTCCATGATAAGAGTCGTTGTCCTTAAAGGCTCATTTGTTGTGAGCAATTCTACCTTATACTTTATGGGAGCCGTTGTCCCTAAACGCTTGCTCACTTGATGAGAGTAATTGCCCATTACATGATGATAGCCGTTGTCCCTTATGCTTCCACACTTGATAAGAGTAATTGTCACTTACATGGTGAGATCCGTTACCTTTATAAGTGTAAATTTTCTATTCCTAGATAAGAGTCACTGTCCCTAAAGGCTCACTTGTTGAGAGCAATTGTAGCTGACTTTATGGGAGCCGTTGTCCCTAAACGCTTGCTCACTTGATGAAAGCAATTGCCCTTTACATGATGATAGCCGTTGTCCCTAATGCTTGCACACTTGATAAGAGCAATTGTCACTTACATGATGAGATCCGTTGTCTCTAAAGGCTACCTTTATAAGGGAAATTTGTCTCTTCCATGATAAGAGCCGTTGTCCCTAAAGGCTCACTTTTTGAGTGCAATTGTTCCTGACTTTATGGGAGCCATTGTCCCTAAACGCTTGCTCACTTGATGAGGGCAAATGCCCTTTACATGATGATAGCCGTTGTCCTTAATGCTTCACACTTGATAAGAGCAATTGTCACTTACATGATGAGATCCGTTGTCTCTAAAGGCTACCTTTATATGGGCAATTTATCTCTTCCATGATAAGAGCCATTGTCCTTAAAGGCTCATTTGTTGAGAGCACTTCTACCTTACTTTATGGGAGCCGTTGTCCCTAAACGCTTGCTCACTTGATGAGAGTAATTGCCCATTACATGATGATAGCCGTTGTCCCTAATGCTTCCACACTTGATAAGAGCAATTGTCACTTACATGATTAGATCTGTTGTCCCTAAAGGCAACCTTTATAAGGGCAATTTGTCTCTTCCATGATAAGAGCCGTTGTCCCTAAAGGCTCACTTGTTGAGAGCAATGGTACCTGACTTTATGGGAGCCGTTGTCCCTAAATGCTTGCTCACTTGATGAGAGCAATTGCCCTTTACATGATGATAGCCGTTGTCCCTAATGCTTGCACACATGATAAGAGCAATTGTCACTTACATGATGAGATCCGTTGTCTCTAAAGGCTACCTTTATATGGGCAATTTATCTCTTCCATGATAAGAGTCGTTGTCCTTAAAGGCTCATTTGTTGTGAGCAATTCTACCTTATACTTTATGGGAGCCGTTGTCCCTAAACGCTTGCTCACTTGATGAGAGTAATTGCCCATTACATGATGATAGCCGTTGTCCCTAATGCTTCCACACTTGATAAGAGTAATTGTCACTTACATGGTGAGATCCGTTGTTTCTAAAGGCTACCTTTATAAGTGTAAATTTTCTATTCCTAGATAAGAGTCATTGTCCCTAAAGGCTCACTTGTTGAGAGCAATTGTAGCTGACTTTATGGGAGCCGTTGTCCCTAAATGCTTGCTCACTTGATGAGAGCAATTGCCCATTACATGATGGTAGCCGTTGTCCCTAATGCTTGCACACTTGATAAGAGCAATTGTCACTTACATGATTTGATCCGTTGTCTCTAAAGGCTACCTTTATAAGGGAAATTTGTCTCTTCCATGATAATAGCCGTTGTCCCCAAAGGCTCACTTGTTGAGTGCAATTGTTCCTGACTTTATGGGAGCCATTGTCCCTAAACGCTTGCTCACTTGATGAGGGCAAATGCCCTTTACATGATGATAGCCGTTGTCCCTAATGCTGCACTTGATAAGAGCAATTGTCACTTACATGATGAGATCCGTTGTCTCTAAAGGCTACCTTTATATGGGCAATTTATCTCTTCCATGATAAGAGCCATTGTCCTTAAAGGCTCATTTTTTTAGAGCAATTCTACCTTACTTTATGGGAGTCGTTGTCTCTAAACGCTTGCTCAATTGATGAGAGTAATTGTCACTTACATGATGAGATCCATTGTCCCTAAAGGCAACCTTTATAAGGGCAATTTGTCTATTCCATGATAAGAGCCGTTGTCCCTAAAGGCTCACTTGTTGAGAGCAATTGTACCTGACTTTATGGGAGCCGTTGTCCCTAAATGCATGCTCACTTGATGTGAGCAATTGCCCTTTACATGATGATAGCCGTTGTCCCTAATGCTTGCACACTTGATAAGAGCAATTGTCACTACATGATGAGACCCGTTGTCCCTAATGGCTAACTTTATGAGGGCAATTTGTCCCTTATATGATACGAGCCGTTGTCCCTAAAGACTCACTTGTTGAGAGCAATTATACCTTACTTTATGGTAGCCGTTGTCCCTAAACACTTGCTCACTTGATGAGAGCAATTATCCTTTATATGATGATAGCCGTTGTCCCTAATGCTTGCACACATGATAAGAGCAATTGTCACTTGCATGATGAAATCGGTTGTCCCTAAAGTCTAAGTTTATGAGGGCGATTTGTCCCTTACATGATAAGTGCGTTGTCCCTAAAGGCTCATTTGTTGAGAGCAATTCTACCTTACTTTATGGGAGCCGTTGTCCCTAAACTCTTGCTCACTTGATGAGAGTAATTGCCCTTTACATGATGATAGCCGTTGTCCCTAATGCTTCCACACTTGATAAGAGCAATTGTCACTTACATGATTAGATCTGTTGTCTCTAAAGGCTACCTTTATAAGGGCAATTTGTCTCTTCCATGATAAGAGCCTGTGTCCCTAAAGGCTCACTTGTTGAGAGCAATTGTTCCTGACTTTATAGGAGCCGTTGTCCCTAAACGCTTTCTCACTTGATGAGAGCAAATGTCCTTTACATGATGATAGTCGTTGTCCCTATTGCTTCCACACTTGATAAGAGCAATTGTCACTTACATGATGAGATCCGATGTCTCTAAAGGCTACCTTTATAAGGGCAATTTGTCTCTTTCATGATAAGAGCCTATGTCCCTAAAGGCTCACTTGTTAAGTGCAATTGTTCCTGATTTTTTAGGAGCCGTTATCCCTAAACGCTTGCTCACTTGATGATAGCAAATGCCCTTTACATGATGATAGCCGTTGTCCCTAATGCTTCCACACTTGATAAGAGCAATTGTCACTTACATGATGAGATCCGTTGTCTCTAAAGGCTACCTTTATAAGGGCAATTTGTCTCTTCCATGATAGGAGCCGTTGTCCTTAAAGGTTCACTTGTTGAGAGCAATTGTACCTGACTTTATGGGAGCCATTGTCCCTAAACGCTTGCTCACTTGATGAGAGCAATTGCCCTTTACATGATGATAGCCGTTGTCCCTATTGCTTGCACACTTGATAAGAGCAATTGTCACTTACTTGATGAGATCCGTCGTCTCTAAAGGCTACCTTTATAAGAGCAATGTGTCTCTTCCATGATAAGACCCGTTGTCGTTAAGGGCTCACTTGTTGAGAGCAATTGTACCTGACTATTTGGGAGTCGTTGTCCCTAAACGCTTGCTCACTTGATGAGAGCAATTGCCCTTTACATGATGATATCAGTTGTCCCTAATGCTTGCACACTTGACAAGAGTAATTGTCACTTGCATGATGAAATTCGTTGTCCCTAAAGTCTAAGTTTATGAGGGCGATTTGTCCCTTACATGATAAGTGCGTTGTCCCTAAAGGCTCATTTTTTGAGAGCAATTCTACCTTACTTTATGAGAGCCGTTGTCTCTAAACGCTTGCTCACTTGATGAGAGCAATTGCCCATTACATAATGATAGCCGTTGTCCCTAATGCTTCCAAACTTGATAAGAGCAATTGTCACTTACATGATGAGATCCGTTGTCTCAAAAGGCTATCTTTATAAGGGCAATTTGTCTCTTCCATGATAAGAGCCTATGTCCCTAAAGGCTCACTTGTTGAGAGCAATTGTTCCTGACTTTATAGGAGCCGTTGTCCCTAAACGCTTGCTCACTTGATGAGAGCAATTGCCCTTTACATGATGATAGCCGTTGTCCCTAATGCTTGCACACTTGATAAGAGCAATTGTCACTTACTTGATGAGATCCGTTGTCTCTAAAGGCTACCTTTATAAGGGTAATGTGTCTCTTCCATGATAAGAGCCGTTGTCCTTAAAGGTTCACATGTTGAGAGCAATTGTACCTGACTTTATGGGAGCCATTGTCCCTAAACGCTTGCTCACTTGACGAGAGCAATTGTCCTTTACATGATGATAGCAGTTGTCCCTAATGCTTGCACACTTGACAAGAGCAATTGTCACTTGCATGATGAAATTCGTAGTCCCTAAAGTCTAAGTTTATGAGGGCGATTTGTCCCTTACATGATAAGTGCCGTTGTCCCTAAAGGCTCATTTGTTGAGAGCAATTCTACCTTACTTTATGGGAGCCGTTGTCCCTAAACGCTTGCTCACTTGATTAGAGTAATTGCCCATTACATGATGATAGCCGTTGTCCCTAATGCTTCCACACTTGATAAGAGCAATTGTCACTTACATGATGAGATCCGTTGTCTCTAAAGGCTACCTTTATAAGGGCAATTTGTCTCTTCCATGATAAGAGCCTATGTCCCTAAAGGCTCACTTGTTAAGAGCAATTGTTCCTGACTTTATAGGAGCTGTTGTCCCTAAACGCTTGCTCACTTGATGATAGCAAATGCCCTTTACATGATGATAGCCGTTGTCCCTAATGCTTCCACACTTAATAAGAGCAATTGTCACTTACATGATGAGATCCGTTGTCTCTAAAGGCTACCTTTATAAGGGCAATTTGTCTCCTCCATGATAAGAGCCGTTGTCCTTAAAGGCTCACTTGTTGAGAGCAATTGTACCTGACTTTATAGGAGCCAATGTCCCTACACGCTTGCTCACTTGATGAGAGCAATTGCCCTTTACATGATGATAGCCGTTGTCCCTAATGCTTGCAAATTTGATAAGAGCAATTGTCACTTGCATGATGAGATCCGTTATCTCTAAACGCAACCTTTATAAGGGTAATTTGTCTCTTCCATGATAACAGCCGTTGTCCCTAAAGGCTCACTTGTTGAGAGCAATTGTACCTGACTTTTTGGGAGCCATTGTCCCTACACGCTTGCTCACTTGATGAGAGCAATTGCCCTTTACATGATGATAGCCGTTGTCCCTAATGCTTGCAAATTTGATAAGAGCAATTGTCACTTGCATGATGAGATTCGTTATCTCTAAACGCAACCTTTATAAGGGTAATTTGTCTCTTCCATGATAACAGCCGTTGTCCCTAAAGGCTCACTTGTTGAGAGCAATTGTACCTGACTTTATGGGAGCCGTTGTCCCTAAAGGCTTGCTCACTTGATGAGAGCAATTGCCCTTTACATGATGATAGCCGTTGTCCCTAATGCTTGCATACTTGATAAGATAAATTGTCACTTACATGATGAGACCCGTTGTCCCTAAAGGCTAACTTTATGAGGAAAATTTGCCCCTTATATGATACGAGCCGTTGTTCCTAAAGACTCACTTGTTGAGAGCAATTGTACCTTACTTTATGGTAGCCGTTGTCCCTAAACGTTTGCTCACTTGATGAGAGCAATTGTTCTTTATATGATGATAGCCGTTGTCCCTAATGCTTGCACACATGATAAGAGCAATTGTCACTTACATGATGAGATCCGTTGTCTCTAAAGGCTACCTTTATAAGTGCAATTTGTCTCTTACATGATAAGAGCCGTTGTACCTAAAGGCTCACTTGTTGAGTGCAATTTTCCTGACTTTATGGGAGCCATTGTCCCTAAACGCTTGCTCACTTGATGAGGGCAAATGCCCTTTACATGATGATAGCCGTTGTCCCTAATGCTTCACACTTGATAAGAGCAATTGTCATTTACATGATGAGATCCGTTGTCTCTAAAGGCTACCTTTATATGGGCAATTTATTTCTTCCATGATAAGAGCCGTTGTCCTTAAATTCTCATTTGTTGAGAGCAATTGTACCTGACTTTATGGGAGCCGTTGTCCCTAAACGCTTGCTCACTTGATGAGAGCAATTGCCCTTTACATGATGATAGCCGTTGTCCCTAATGCTTGCACACTTGATAAGAGCAATTGTCACTTACATTATGAGATCCGTTGTCTCTAAAAGCAACCTTTATAAGGGCAATTTGTCTCTTCCATGATAAGAGCTGTTGTCCCTAAAGGCTCACTTGTTGAGAGCAATTGTACCTGACTTTATGGGAGCCGTTGTCCCTAAACGCTTGCTCACTTGATAAGAGCAATTGCCCTTTACATGATGATAGCCGTTGTCCCTAATGCTTGCACACTTGATAAGAGCAATTGTCACTTACATGATGAGATCCGTTGTCCCTAAAGGCTAACTTTATGAGGGCAATTTGTCCCTTATATGATACAAGCCGTTGTCCCTAAAGACTCACTTGTTGAGAGCAATTATACCTTACTTTATGGTAGCCGTTGTCCCTAAACGGTTGCTCACTTGATGAGAGCAATTGTCCTTTATATGATGATAGATGTTGTCCCTAATGCTTGCACACATGATAAGAGCAATTGTCACTTACATGATGAGATCCGTTGTCTCTAAAGGCTACCTTTATAAGGGCAATGTGTCTCTTCCATGATAAGACCCGTTGTCCTTAAAGGCTCACTTGTTGAGAGCAAGTGTACCTGACTTTATGGGAGCCGTTGTCCCTAAACGCTTGCTCACTTGATGAGAGCAATTGTCCTTTACATGATGGTAGCAGTTGTCCCTAATGCTTGCACACTTGACAAGAGCAATTGTCACTTGCATGATGAAATCCGTTGTCCCTAAAGTCTAAGTTTATGAGGGCGATTTGTCCCTTACATGATAAGTGCTATTGTCCCTAAAGGCTCATTTGTTGAGAGCAATTCTACCTTACTTTATGGGAGCCGTTGTCCCTAAACGCTTGCTCACTTGATGAGAGTAATTGCCCATTACATGATGATAGCCGTTGTCCCTAATGCTTCCACACTTGATAAGAGAAGTTGTCACTTACATGATGAGATCCGTTGTCTCTAAAGGCTACCTTTATATGGGCAATTTGTCTCTTCCATGATAAGAGCCTATGTCCCTAAAGACACACTTATTGAGAGCAATTGTTCCTGACTTTATAGGAGCCGTTGTCCCTAAACTCTTGCTCACTTGATCAGAGCAAATGCCCTTTACAGGATGATAGCCGTTGTCCCTAATGCTTCCACACTTGATAAGAGCAATTGTCACTTACATGATGAGATCCGTTGTCTCTAAAGGCTACCTTTATAAGGGCAATTTGTCTATTCCATGATAAGAGCCGTTGTCCTTAAAGGCTCACTTGTTGAGAGCAATTGTACCTGACTTTATGGGAGCCGTTGTCCCTACACGCTTGCTCACTTGATGAGAGCAATTGCCCTTTACATGATGATAGCCGTTGTCCCTAATGCTTGCACACTTGATAAGAGCAATTGTCACTTACATGGTGAGATCCGTTGTCTCTAAAGGCTACCTTTATAAGTAAAATTTGTCTCTTCCATGATAAGAGCCGTTGTCCCTAAAGGCTCACTTGTTGAGAGCAATTACGGGAGCCGTTGTCCCTAAAGACTCACTTGTTGAGAGCAATTATGGGAGTCGTTGTCCCTAAACGCTTGCTCACTTGATGAGAGCAATTGTCCTTTACATGATGATAGCAGTTGTCCCTAATGCTTGCACACTTGACAAGAGCAATTGTCACTTGCATGATGAAATCCGTTGTCCCTAAAGTCTAAGTTTATGAGGGCGATTTGTCCCTTACATGATAAGTGCCGTTGTCCCTAAAGGCTCATTTGTTGAGAGCAATTCTATCTTACTTTATGGGAGCCGTTGTCGCTAAACGCTTGCTCACTTGATGAGAGTAATTGCCCATTACTTGGTGATAGCCGTTGTCCCTAATGCTTCCACACTTGATAAGATCAATTGTCACTTACATGATGAGATCCGTTGTCTCTAAAGGCTACCTTTTTAAGGACAATTTGTCTCTTCCATGATAAGAGCCGTTGTCCTTAAAGGCTCACTTGTTGAGTGCAATTGTACCTGACTTTACGGGAGCCGTTGTCCCTAAACGCTTGCTTAGTTGATGAGAGCAATTGCCCTTTACATGATGATAGCCATTGTCCCTAATGCTTGCACACTTGATAAGAGCAATTGTCACTTACATGATGAGATCCGTTGTCTCTAAAGGCTACCTTTATAAGTGCAATTTGTTTCTTCCTTGATAAGAGTCATTGTCCCTAAAGGCTCACTTATTGAGAGCAATTGTACCTGACTTTATGCGAGCCATTGTCCCTAAACGCTTGCTCACTTGATGAGAGCAATTGCCCTTTACATGATGATAGTCGTTGTCCCTAATGCTTCCACACTTGATAAGAGCAATTGTCACTTACATGATGAGATTCTTTGTCTCTAAAGGCTACCTTTATAAGGGCAATGTGTCTCTTCCATGATAAGAGCCGTTGTCCTTAAAGGCTCACTTGTTGAGAGCAATTGTACCTGACTTTACGGGAGCCGTTGTCCCTAAACGCTTGCTCACTTGAAGTGAGCAATTGTCCTTTACATGATGATAGCAGTTGTCCCTAATGCTTGCACACTTGACAAGAGCAATTGTCACTTGCATGATGAAATTCGTTGTCCCTAAAGTCTAAGTTTATGAAGGCGATTTGTCCCTTACATGATAAGTGCCGTTGTCCCTAAAGGCTCATTTGTTGAGAGCAACTCTACCTTACTTTATGGGTGCCGTTGTCCCTAAACGCTTGCTCACTTGATGAGAGTAATTGCCCATTACATGATGATAGTCGTTGTCCCTAATGCTTCCACACTTGATAAGAGCAATTGTCACTTACATGATGAGATCCGTTGTCTCTAAAGGCTACCTTTATAAGGGCAATTTGTCTCTTCCATGATAAGAGCCTATGTCCCTAAAGGCTCACTTGTTAAGTGCAATTGTTCCTGATTTTTTAGGAGCCGTTGTCCCTAAACGCTTGCTCACTTGATGATAGCAAATGCCCTTTACATGATGATAGCCGTTGTCCCTAATGCTTCCACACTTGATAAGAGCAATTGTCACTTACATGATGAGATCCGTTGTCTCTAAAGGCTACCTTTATAAGGGCAATTTGTCTCTTCCATTATAAGAGTTTGGGTACGTATCCATAATATACCGTCCGTTGTATACTCTAAAGCCGGTATCAGTTTGATTGCAAAACAGTTGGGGCGGATAATACGGTTTGATGCGGGTACTAATGATATGTGTAAGAATCCTTGGGGTCGTTATTCATATGCACGGGTACTTATTGAATTATCGGCTGATTTGGATGTTTTGGAATCAATTGAGATTGAGATTCCTTTGCCTAAGGGTAAGGGGCATTACATGGAAGTTCTTGATGTTGAGTATGAATGGTGGCCATCTTTTTTTTTGGGTAAAAGGGTTAATTCACCCTGGCAAAATTCATTACACCAAAAAACGTTGAAGTACATAGGATGAGGGTGATATCCCTCACCTCAGTCCCTTAGGACACTTACAGACTCGATATATAAGAATGAAACACCATTCCTATAACTTACAATAAAATGAACCGACCAATAATGACACAAGTACATAAAACATGATAAAACTACTCAAGAAAACACTTGAGCCTTCTAATTCACTCTTGTGGTTCACCTTAACTTTCCATGAAGAATCCAAGAATACACTTCCAAGCAATCTTCAACATACAATCTGATGATAAAAAGGTTTTGAATAAGACCTTTCCAACTTAACTTCCAAATAGAGTACCAATCAACCCATTACATATGAATTCTGCCCAGATTCTTGGGATTAGATAGTATCCATCAAACATAGTCCTTTCCTCACTTATGGATCATCATATAAGAGTTCAGGTCCCATAGAGTAGAAAAACACCATGTACAAACCACATGTAATCATGAACAGCTCAACCCATCATAAAATGAAGTATCACACGTACCATGAAGCAACTTGAGCCAATATGATCACATTGAGCCATTGACAAATTAGGGTTTACACGAACCCTAACATCCGACAATCATGACTTGCACCTCTCTCAACCCACTTGCATCATACGAACATCTTGAACAGAACTAGAAGTTGATAAACAACACACATAATCACGTGACATGCAACAGCAACTCACCATCATAAAACCAGCATTAGTCAATACCCTAAACGAGGGTATACTTCCTATAAGAACAAACAAATTGAATGTAAAAACCAATAAGGTTTTTTAAGCGTTAAAGCCAAAACCAACATGAATCGATCATCAGAGAATATAACAATAATCAGCACCCCAAATCGACCCAAACCAAAGCCATCAACCAGAATTGTAACCAAACCCTAAGCGAGTTCAGTATAACTATAAGCACCAGATCCAATACTTGATGTTGCTTTACAATATTACCAAACCCTAAAAGGTCTCGATAAGCTTCAAAGGATATAGCAGCAGCACCAAACAATCCACAGGTTGAATAATAAGAATAGCATTAACGACCAGAACCACAACCGACTAAAGAACCCTAAAAACGATTGAACAAAATTAATCGTTAAGGATAAAAACCTCAATCGATCAACCAAATATATGCAAGAATCGTTTAGGGTTAAATAGATAATCAATAAAAACCAAACCCTAATGAAAGAGTCGATTACAAACCGACTAAAGAGAAAAGCGATTAGGGTTTAGTTTGAGCCAGCGAATCCAGCCTCCTCTTTGATGTAACACATCCCTAAAATCGATTGCATACAAACTAAACGAATCGGAAATTGTTTAGATGTAGAGAGGCGGTTTTAGAGGTGGTTATTTGGCCTGAAAAAGGTTGAAGAGGAGGCGGCAAGGGGTAATGGTGGCCATCTTGGTGTTCTAAGTGTGTTTGTTTTAATCATGATGATGATGTGTGTCCTCTTAGACGTAAGCAGGTTACTAAGGATTCGACTCCACAAGATTTTGATGTTAAGTGCAAGGTTCACTCTACTAAGGCTGGTCATACTAGTGATAAGGGTAAGAAAGGGGCTTGGGGGGTTTCAACTAAGCCAAAAATTTCGTACCAACCTGTTTCTAAACCGGCTACCAAGAAGAAGAATCGAGGTACACAACCTGATGAGAGGGCTGTTATTAAGCCTACTAATGGTGATTCTAATTCGAATGGTACATCTAATGATGCATTGAAGAGTGATTTTGGGGCTGCTCCTGTTGAGGATGGACATACACAACATGAGCAGATGGAACGTGTGGATGCTCATGCTTCTTTTGGGGGTGTGGAATCCATGGGGTTAAGTGGTGTTAATGTGGTTCCATTGCATAGCACTACTGATGGTTTGTGGGAGCATCGTTCTCACAATGATGGTGCTTCTACAAGTGTGGCCTATTCTGATTTTGATACGTCTAGCTCGTTTACTACAAGTGATGTAGTGACGACTTCTAGGAAGAGGGTTACGTTTGCTGATGAAGCTGATGAAGTTGATGAAGTCTATGAGAACTATGATGATATTGCTAATTATTCTAAGTTCAAGAATGGTTCTCCGAAAGATTTCCAGGTGCAAGGACGCAAGAAGAAATAGTTATGTTTATTTCTATTGTTTTTGTGATTTTTGCTTGTTAAGTTGCTTTTGTTTAGCATGTTTGTTTGGTCAGTTGCACATGTTGTGCATGTTAGTTTTAAGAATGGTTAGTCATTCTTAGATACGTGTCTTGTAAGTGTCCTAAGGGACTGGGGGCGAGGGAAATCACCCTCGTCATTTTGTACTTCAACGTTTTTTTTTTTTTACAAAAAGGTAAAATATATTAAATAAAATAAGAGTTATGTACATAGGATAGCACAAGATAGACCAGGAAAGGACAACCCCTAAACCAAGCATATCTTGCCTAGAAACAGAAATACAAAACCAAATGAACAAGGACAAACTGATAACCAACAATGCTAAGATAACAAAGCTAACAAAAAATCAACCAAAACTGCATAAACCAAAAGCAACCCCTGAACATCAAAACTCAGTATAAGACAGCTTAGAACTAGGACCACTTGAGAACTCTGAATACATGGGGTACTCAAAAGGAATCAACCAAAAGAGCTCCAAACATCACCATTCACAAGCAGTCATAGCAAGCATAAATACTGAAGTCTTAATAACAGGAAAGAAGCTTGATGCAGTACCAGTGTAACATAACTCAAATCCACAAATATAATCTCCAACTACAGAATCTCAGCATAGCAACACCAGATAACATGGTCAAACGAAGCATCCATATCAGCATAAGCATTAACTTCAGATCAGGAAAAGGATGAAACATCAAGTCTTCAATCATCCAAGAACCTTGTCTCATTAAAAAACCTTGCCAAATAAAAACCCTGTGGGAAAACTTTGAACAAGGAAAAAGAGTACAAGGAAAGTTCACGTTAGAGTACCAAAAGATCCAAACAAAAAAAGCCCAACTCCTACTAACACAAACCACCTCATACTGAACAGATTAGTAATAAACATGATAGCAATCACAAACTCAGTCTCATTACTCATTAAACTCATTTGAGACCGTGTCAACCAATACAAGTTATCAGCGCAGACAAAAGAATCGGTTCCTGTAGTGCATAGCCATCCACACCTCCATACTACAAACTGATGACCAGCGCAGGAAGCTATCCTCTCATCTGTAGTGCATAATAACTTGCAAAAATCACAAACACCCGGATCAAAAACATAGTTACATAATCTCAGCAAATAGAAAAACCCTGAAAGCTCTCTCACGGTTTGGCGACTTTGGCGATTAAACGAATCCCTCACGTTACGATATCACCTGCTACGATTCTTAAACTAATAATTAATTTATTGGTTTCAAGATTATCGTGGGTCGGTTGCATGTTAGATTCGTTTTTTCAATGCCAAGATTTATTCTATTCGACAAAAGTTAGTCCTACATATTAATTCACTCTTTGTTTTGTCGTTTGGTGCATGTGATTCATTCTATATTCTTTGCCGCCATTGGGTTTTTTTGATTCCTTATTTGCTGAGGTTAAGGTCGGTTTATCTTTTCATATATAAGGATCGATTACTCTTCTATTACGCATTATTTAATCATTCATGCTATATACGATTTCCTCTTTAGGGATTCGTTAATTATTGTGTAATAGATTGTTGGTTCTGGTGTTTAACGTCTATCCAGACTCGATTAGGGTTTGGTACTGTTCTGTTTGCTCGTAACCCATTCTAGGGTTTTTGAGTGATTGGGTTTGTTGTGTGCTTTAACGTATTATTCATCTCAGTTTGGAAGATCGTGTGGTACAAAACCCTTATTCATAGGGATTGTCTTTGTGTCGTGGTTCTTATTTTGATTATTGATTGGAAGTGGGTTTTGAGAGAGATGGAGAAAGGTTTTCTCAACAATTCGACTAGGGCTTCAAAGATGATTGGTGGTAGTTCGGTGTTGAGTGATTTGGCTAAACGGTTTAAAAAATCTGATGGTATTAGTTCGGGGAGAGATGGTAAACCTAGGTTGCCATATCGTGGTGTTAATATTAATGAACCAACTATTGGATTTAATGATGTTACTGCTGCAATTGATAACAAGGATTATGAGGCTAATAACCACATGTTTGCAGCTGCTAATGTCGATGTTAATGTTATTGAGACCAAGATGGACGGTTGTGAGGTGGGATGCTCTACATCTACTTCTGTTTTGATTGATGAAAGTAGCCATGTTGCTGCTGGTATTACGAGGGTTGATAAGGTTTCTAATCATGATGCTAAGGTTGATTTAGCTTTGGCTGATGTTGTAATACCGCATGAAGAGGTGGAAACGGTTTGCTCACGTTTTAATAATTCACTTTATGGCTATTTTGTTGGACAAAGACCTGCGTTTCCTGTTGTCCAAAATTTTGTGCGTAACGTTTGGAAGAAATTCGGGTTAATGCATGTCATGATTCATCAAGGGTTCTTTATGTTTCAATTCTCAAGTAGGGAAGGTATGGAAAATGTTCTTAATCATGGTTCTTGGCGAATTAGGTCTATTCCACTCATTCTCCACATTTGGAACCCTAATTCTGTATTGATTAAACATGACATTAGGAAGGTTCATGTTTGGGTTAAAATGTATAACGTGCCAGTGGTGGCATATACTAAGGTGAGGCTGAATCTGATCGCGGCTAAACATGGACAAATCATTATGTATGATGAGCACACAAGTAATATGTGCCTCAATTCGTGGGGTATGAATTCGTATGCTAGAGTTTTAGTTGAGATTTCGGCTGATAATGATTATGTGGAATCTCTTGTTGTGGCAATTCCTATATCAAAGACAAATGAGCATCGTATGGTAAGAATTGATATTGAATTTGAATATAAACCGCCTCGGTGTTCTATATGTAAAATTTTTGACCATGTTGATAAGGAGTGCCATAATAAAGAGAAGGAAGTTAAACAGACATTACGTGTGGATGCTGGTGGTGGGGCTGCAAAGAGTAAATCTAAGGGTGTTAACAAGGTGCGGGTGTCTGGTAAGCCTAAATTGATATATCGACCCGTTTCTAAACCTAGTAATCACAACCAGGCTACTACGTCCATACTGAAGGATCCGTCCCCTCTTATCTCTGAGGAGGGTGTGAATTTGGTTTTTGATAAGCCAATTGATGCTGAACAGCCACATGCTATTCATAAGGTGCTTAATGATGGTTCCAACAGTTCTAATATTGATGGAAAGTACTTCAAAGATGATATTAACTTGGCTGAATTGAAGAGTTTTTTTTTTTTTTTGGTAAAGGGGTTAACCCCGGTAAATATATAACCAAAAAATCGTTAAGTACAAATGGAATGTGGCTGAAGTACCACATTAACCTCAAGTAAAAACTTGATGAACAAGAGTTTATGACAGGCCATAAACATCAAACCTAGCTATATTACAAAGCACCTAACTAGGTATAAAAACAAGAAAAATCTTGAATCAAGCGAACGTCCCGCATCCATCCATAAGCACGAAGGGAGCAAGGCGACCCAGGCAGTTTGCCTCCTTAAAAACCCTTTCCAAGAAAAACCCATAGGGAAAAACCTTGGAGTAGGGAAAAAGAGTACAACCCTTACCTGGCACTCCCATCGTGAAAATAACAAGCACTTGGAATCTTCCATTTATCCAGTAGCAGACGAGACCGAATGGTTAACTTCTTGAACTTGAAGGTAACCAGCTTCAACCGAAGGGTAGAGACAATAACTTGGACCACCTCATCAACAGTAGACTTCTTTCTATTAAAAAGCCTAGAATTACGTTCCATCCAAATGAAGTATGTTGTAGCCGCAAGCACTAACCGAGAAAGAATGCTAACAACAGAACGCCCTTTAGCAATAGGAATAATGAACGCAATAACATCAACCAGCAAAGGCGAGATAGCATCCATGCCAGCTAAAGATCGAACCTGTAACCAAACCTGCAAAGAAAATGGACACTCAAAAAACAAGTGAGTGTGAGAATCCGGAACAGTATCACAAAGCGGGCACCTAAGGAGACTTAAATCAACATTAGGCCCAACATCCGATTCCCGCAGCCTATCTTGAGTTTTCAACTTCTGCCTAAGAACGAGCCATAAATGCACCGCATGCCTAGGAATACAATGAGGAAACCACGGAATAAGAGCCCAATCGACTTGAACAGCTCTATCACGAAGGGATTCCCAAACTAAAGCAACCGAAAAAGGCCTAACATTGCCATCCAAATCCCTCCATAATAAACCATCATCAGCATCATCCACTAGATTAGGAACCGGGAGGTTAACTAAATCCGGAAATCTAGAATACCAATCATCAGGCCATTTCCAAGAACCATTAACAATAACATCATAAACAGAATCCGATAATGTAAAACCAGCCCGACTAACATCTCTAGGGGTAATAATATTGCGAATAGGGCTAATCTCACACCACATGTCAAACCAGACAGATGTAGACCTACCATTATTAATCATATGCCAAATAAACGGACGTACTTTCGGTCTAATAGCAAGCAGCTTACGCCAACCCCAACTAACATCTCCCATGCAAGGAACATCCCAAAAACTCCTTCCACGAAGTTTATAAGAATGAATCCATTGAACCCATAAAGACTCTTTATGAGTTAAAATACTCCAAATATGCGTAGTCATAAGAGCAATATTAAAATCCGCCAGTCTACGAATACCAAGACCACCTTCACTTTTAGGCATACAAACAGAATCCCATGCCACTTTAGCCTTACCTTTTTTCATTTCCCCTTGACACCATAAGAAACCCCTCATGAGCTGCTCCAAATCATGAACAATACGAGCAGGAAGAATGAAAACAGAGGCCCAATAAATATGCATCGAAGACAACACGGATCTGATCAGTTGAAGCCTACCTGCCAGCGAAAGAAACTTATTACGCCAATCATTCACTCGCCTTTCTAATTTCTCCACAAGAACCTTACAATCCCTATAAAGAAGTCGAGACGAAATGAGAGGAACACCCAAATATCTAACCAGAAGAGAACCCTCTGCAAATGGCATAGAATGAAGAATCATTGCTTTCAAGCCACTAGGAACATTACAGAAAAAAGCAGTACTCTTGGGAATACTCGGAACAAGACCCGAAACATTCTTGAAATCCTCCAAAGCTTGCATAATCACATTAACCGAATCAGGGTGACCTCTAGAGAATAAAAAGAGATCATCTGCAAAACAAAGGTTAATAATACGTTGCTGCTCACATAAATGATGAAATTGAAACTCCGCCGTATTAGCAACCTTTTTCTGTAGAATAAGGGTTAAAACCTCCATAACCAAAGTAAACAAGTAAGGAGATAATGGGTCACCCTGCCGAAGACCTCGCTTACCTTGGAACCAGCCATGAAGATCCCCATTAACACATATGGAATATGATGTAGTAGAAACACAAACCATAATCCAATCAACCATTTTAGGATGAAATCCAAAACCAATCAGAATAGACCTAAGAAACGCCCAATCAACCGTATCATACGCCTTTTGAATATCCACTTTAAAAGCACATCTAGGCGGTCCTCTACCTCTATGATAATTCCTCATAAGCTCTTGAGTAAGCAAAATATTATCAGAAATACGCCTCCCAGGAACAAACGCAGATTGGTTAATGCAAACCAAATGACCAAGGCTATCCTTAACTCGATTAGCAATTATTTTACTAATGCATTTAAACAACACATTGCAACAGGAGATAGGCCTATAATCTGTAATCTTAGATGGGGTAGACACTTTAGGAATCAAAGATATAATCGTGTGGTTAATTTCCTTAAGAAGCTTACCATTAGAGAAGAAATCTCGAATAGCACTCGTAACATCAGTCCCCACAACACTCCATGCTTTCTTAAAGAAAGCAGCAGTGTACCCATCCGGACCAGGAGCTTTATCATCCCCCATCGAGAACATAGCTTCCCTAATTTCAGAATCCGTAATATCCCTCACCATAAAATCAGCCATTTGAGAATTAAGAACATTAGAGAATAACGTATGATCATCAAGAGGGGAACAATCCCCTTCAATGCCCAGAAACTGCTCATAATGAGAAACAAAAGCCCCAGCAACAGCACTTCCTTCATACAAAACATTAGCCGCATCCCGAACCACTTCAATTCGATTGCGAGCACTTTTACTTTTAACAACACTATGAAAATAAGCCGTATAACCTACCTCAAGGAGATGGAGTTCATGTAGCATCTAATTCTGGTCGGTTAAAGCTGGTTGATTCTAACGTTGATAACAAGGGTGATACCATGACTAGGTCGAATTACACTAATGTGAATGCTCATGAAGAGTATGTTTCGCCTGCCTCAACTACTATTCCTATTGTGCAATCTTGCGACATTAATCCACAACCTAAAACTTATGTTGGGGCTACAAGTGGTACGAAGAAAGATAATATTAAAGTTAAACCTAATTTTCGTGCTCTTAAGGTGGATAATGTGTTTCAAGGTGTTGATGTCTCTATACCTCGAAAGGTGGTTCAAAATATTAGTACTAAATTTGAGTTTACCCTCTATGGTTATTTTATTGGTAAGCGTATTGCGTTCCCTGTGGTGGAATACTTTGTTCGTAACAATTGGGCAAAGTATGGGTTAAAAAGAGTTATGATGAATGAAAATGGATTCTTCTTCTTTAAATTTGATTCTCAAGCTGGTTTGGAGGCTATATTAGAAGGAGGTCCATGGATGATTAAGAACAGCCCTATTATTCTCAAAAAGTGGACTATGAATACGAGCTTAAAGAAAGAGGAATTAACACGTATTCCAGTATGGGTTAAGCTTCATGATGTTCCATTGCAGGTGTTCTCGGAAGATGGTATTAGTATTATTGCTACGCACTTAGGTACTCCTATAATGCTTGATTCTTATACTAGTGCAATGTGTATTGATTCATGGGGAGGAAGCAGCTTTGCTAGATGTTTAATTGAGATTGATTCTCATGCTGATCTTAAGGAGTCAATTACAGTTGGTGTTCCCCTTGTGGATAGTCTTGGATTCACGTCTGAAATAATCCGGGTTGAGTATGAATGGAAACCTCCAAGGTGTGATGTATGTTTGATATTTGGTCATTCCACAGATTGTTGCCCTAAGAAAGTTATGCCTACACCAGTTGTGGAGAAATCTAATGAAGATGATGGTTTTCAACTGGTGGGAAAGAAGAAAAATAAAAAGAAGGGTATGGTTAAGGATACTAATGTGGTTAAGGGGTTCCCTGTGGGTAAGAACATGTATTATAGACCTAAAGCTGTTGCAACTTCATCTCAACCACCAGTAGGTGTAGCTAGTACTTCTGGTCCTCCCCTTGAAAAGGTGGATGTTGCTTCATCTAGTAGTACTTTTCAGTCCAAGGAGAGTATTAGCCCGTCTCATAAAGAGAATGTTACAACAAACAACCAAACTACTAAGGTAAGCTCCTCTAAACCGAATGCTAATATTTCCACTTCTAATCCCTTTGATGCTTTGTCTATGGATGAGGGTGGTCAGGAGGATGCAAAGCTTGATGAGGAGGAGGTTGTTAATGTTTTTGATGAATCTGGTAATTTATTTGATCAATCGGGGGCAAGCACTTCCGTTCTCAATGTTCCCGATGTTTAGTATTGCTTCATGGAATATAAGGGGTCTGAACCGTGCCCCTAAACAAAAAGAGGTTCGTCAGGTTGTTAATGAGAATAACCTTAGTGTGTGTGTGCTGTTTTGGAGTCTCATGTGGATGCGTCGGGTGTGTACGATACTTGTCGTAAGGTTTGTCATAGGTGGAAATGGACGTCTAATGGGAATCTTTGTACTAAGGGTTCCCGTATCATTCTTGGCTGGAATGATGATATTGTTGATGTTATGGTTATGGCTTCTACTAACCAAGTTATGCATGTGCAGGTTAATGTTCGTAATGAAAACAAAACCGTTTTTTGTTCTTTTGTTTATGCAGATAATTATTATGTTAATCGGAGAGCGCTTTGGAGTAACCTTATTAGCCATGCTAATTTCATGCGTAGTAGACCATGGGTCTTATTGGGAGACTTTAATGTTGCTCTTAATTTGGAGGATCATTCGTGTGGTGGCTATGCTCCTGATATTGCTATGCGTGAATTTAAAGAATGTGTCGTGAATATGGAGGTTATGGATGTTAATAGTACGGGGCTGCATTTTACATGGAATCAAAAACCTAGTGGCTCTAATGGAACGTTAAAGAAGATTGATAGAATTATGGGTAATTTAAAGTTTGGTGATGATTTCCCGGGTTCGTTTGCTATTTTCCAACCTTACCGTATTTCTGATCATTCTCCTTGTGTTCTTCGTATTCCTCAAGTGACTAAGCTCAAACCTAAACCTTTCAAGTTCTCTAATTTTTTGGTGCATAAAGAGGGTTTTCTTGATACTGTTACTTCGGGATGGAATATTGGTGTCAATGGATGTGCTATGTTTCGTGTTGTTAAACGTTTGAAGGGGCTGAAATCTTCGCTTCGTAAGCTTTTGTATAATCAAGGGAATCTTCATGATAGGGTTAATATTCTTCGTAAGGAGTTAGATGAGGTCCAAAGTGCTATTGATAAAGACCCGTTTAATTCAGCCCTTCGTGAAGATCATGCTCATTACCTTGTTGCTTTTAAGGAGGCAATTTTAGATGAGGAACGGTTTTTAAAGCAAAAATCTAAAGTTCAATGGCTTCAAGAAGGTGATTCTTATACGGCTGAATTGAAGAGTTTTATTGATGAACGCATGGAGGCTGAGAAAGTGATTGATATTCCTAAGGATGAGGTGCCTAAGGATATTAATGATGGAAGTGTAATGGCGGATACTTCTTATGTTTCCTCCATTAATGATATTTTATTACATGAGCCGCCTGGAAGTTTACTTATGGATAAGGGTAAGGAGGCTGGTCCGTCTAGTTCTTCCTTATCCCTTGTTAATTCTGCAACTAAAAGAAGTAACCCGTTCTCTAAGGTTGGCGATGTAATTGATTCTGACAGTGAGGTGGATGAGGTTCTAAATTCGTATGATGAGTCTGTGAATTTATTTGATATGCCTATGGGCACATTATCATCAACGGGTGGTGGTCAAGACCAGGAAGATTATTATGAATATGATGACTATACGGCTCAGCTACACGAATTACCAAGACACTTGGCTGCATATTATGAAGATTTCAAGCTCCAAGGACGTACTAGGTAGTAGTTGGTTTTATTGTAGTTTTGTTTTGTTTATGTGGTAGTGGTCTTTTTCTTGTAACAAAGAAATGTTAATGCCTATGTAACGGGCTTAGATATGGGACTTCACCCATATCCATTGTACTTAAATGATTTTTTTGGTTTATGCAATTTACCGGGGTACAGGATTATTCCCCTTTACCCAAAAACATAGTTACATTTCCATAAACCAGTACCCAAGAAACACCAACAAACCCAACAATTACAAGATCTGTTGAAATTACAAACCATCACATAACCATTGTTAGAATACTGATTAGCAGAAACATTAACAACCCAAAGCCCCAAATTCAATAAGAATTTGTGCAAATCCACAGTCACCAAAAAGTCATGTAACACCATTAATACCATTGTCACAGCAGTTATAACTCCTCAACGGGATTTTCCAAATAGTCGCAGCCTTCATAGATTCTACCGAAAGCTTAATCTTAAGACTTAACGGCTTATGTCTAATAATATCAACAATAATCTTGAAAATAGTCTCCTCACTTCTAAAATTCTTTTGAAATAACCTAAAATTCCGCTCTTGCCATATGTAATAGACCGCAACCCCAAACACTAAACGCTGAATCACACTCCATATAGAATTATTAGCAGTTCTAATAGAGATTCCAGAAACAACTTCAGCCCACGTATAAGAAATATCATCCAGCTTACACAAAAGTTTTAAATTATCCCAAACAGCCTTAGAAAATTTGCAAGAAAAGAACAAGTAGGCATAAGATTCATCAACGACATTACATAAAGGGCAAACAGTACTAGAAATGTTGAACCATCTAGAAATACGATCCGAAGTTTTAAGTCTACCCCGCATAGCCATCCAAAGCACAAATGCATGTCTGGGAATACATTGGGAGAACCAAACGTGCTTATACCACATAACTTTAGGACTATCAATCCTTAACGCTTTCCAAGCTTCTTTGACACTAAATTCAACATCCTTATTATCCTTATTGATCCATAAAACCTTGTCCTCAAATTCATCAAATAAAACGGGAACAGGCACATTTAAAACATCACCAAAAAGACTTCCATTCATTGGGCCATTTCCATCCATTACTGTCAATCCAATCGGCAACCTTATCATTAGTATTCAACCCATGCTCAGTAAGGAAACTATGAGTAATAACCTTACACAGCGGGCCATTAGTGTGCCATTTATCAAACCACATAGAACATTTTTTACCATTACCCAATCTGTAAACCACAAATGCTCGAATTTTATCCCTAAGATTAAGAATATGATTCCAACCCGAAGCACCATGTTCAGGCTTAATATCAAACCAAATATTTCTGTCTTTGATCCTATAAGCATGAACCCATCTAACCCACAGCGAGTCTTTTTTACTAATAACGTTCCAAAGGTGCTTAGCGATTAAAGCCTCATTCATAAGTCTGAGAGGTTTAAGACCAAGCCCCCCCTGATTTTTAGGCTTACAAATATCTTTCCATGATACACTAGCAATACCACTACCCTCACCCCCACCAGACCATAAAAACTTTTTACACAGTTTATCAATACTATCACAGACATGATTAGGAAGAAGAAACATCGAAGCCCAATAAACATGAAGCGAAGTAAGAACAGATGAGATTAACTGAAGTCTACCCGCAAAAGATAGAGTTTTGTTTCTCCAATCATTAATACGATTCTTAACCTTCTGGATCAAGCTTCTACAATCCTGATTCACAATTCTCTTACCGGACAGAGGGATACCCAAGTATTTTAATGGCAGAACACCAATTCTAAACGGCATGACAAGCAAAATATTAT
>JARVZY010001888.1:0-108701 GCA_030686995.1 Artemisia argyi
TAGATGCCCATGACCAATTACGAAATAAACTATCACCCACACCCTTGACCGACTTCTTCCTAAGATGAGTCTCAACCACAGCACACATACACAAACCCTCTTCTCTAATAAGCGATATAACTTCATCTTGTCTAGTAGTCTGAGACAGACCCCGGACATTCCATGCACCAATTTTACAACTCATTGAATATTAGAATCAAATGGTGCAGGCGCACCACACTCTTGAACCATAGACGTATCCACATCATTAAAGACTTCATTCTATGTCATAAAGGAAGCTGAACCAGTCGTAACCTCCTCTACTTCATCCAAAGAATGAGATCCATCCATATCAGATAAATGACCATTAATCCTATCACTTCTAATATCCTCACATCTACTCGAGTAGTATTCCAACATCTCATCAGTCCAAGTATCTTTACATTCCTTATCAAGCGGCTTTTTAGATAAAATGAATAGATCAACCTTCAACAAATCACGCTCCTTTTGCAAACTTCCAACTTTGGCTAACTCCACACGATAAGCATCATCATAACATTGACTGAATGAAACATCACTACTATCATGTGTAGTCAAGACAGTCTTCTGCATCATCAAATCAGCATTACGTTTAGCATTTGAATTGATATTCTGATTAAGTAACACAATACGATCAGACAAATTTTTGATTCTAAATTCTAATTGTTGTTCATGAGATCCATTCCTCATGATTCTATTATTCCACTTTTCCGTATAGTATTTAACCATGTCTTCATTCCAACTCTTAACAACACTTTCTAAAATAGGAATACCAGAACCACACGCCTTTTCCACTGCAACCTTCACAGCATTCCAACCATCTGAATTATCACTAATCTGATCACTACCCAAAACATCAAACCTATTACTGGTACTAACATTCTTAGATCCTAAACCATCATTCAACTTATGACCATCTCCATTCTTGCTGATATTACCATTTTTGTTCCCTGAATTGTTACCCGAATTCTTCTTCTGCACATTCTTTTTGTTACCAACTGAAGTGTAATTTTGATTACTATTACTGCCACCACTACCCACATCAACTTTATCTTTACCTTTGTCAATAGGCTTCCCATTATCATTCACAACAACACTCTCATCAACCTTACCTACATTACCACTTTTCACTGATTTTGTCTTATTACTAGCTTGCTTATCACCCATATTCCTCGTATTTACCTTACTAGTGTTATTACCACTTGCCATGTTAACAAAAGTACCTCTTCTAACCTGATGACCACCAATATTCCCTTGTCGCCCATTATTACCAACACCCCTATTCCTTCTAAAACCAGCAACAGTCCAGCCCTCATCCACATTAACATTACCCGAACTATTATTATTATCACTACTCTTCACATCATTAGGTTTCACATTCTCACCATCCTTATTCACTTTCCTAGCCACATTCACTTTATTAATACAGTCACTCAAATAATGTCCAAACACCTTGCACTCCTCACATCTTGGCGGAACCCAATCATGCTCAACCCTCAGCTTCAAAACCTTACCCAACTTCTCAAACCGCAATTCAACAAAGTTAACAAACGGCTTCTCAGAATCAATCTCAACTAACACCCTAGCAAACGTAGCCCTGCCATAAGGCTTTTCACAAATGGAAGTAGTCATCCGGTCCATAATAATTGGGCTACCAATTTGGCTAACAATCCTACTGATACCCTCAACATTCCAAGCTTCCAAGGGAATGTCATGAATTTTAGCCCAAACCGAAACCTTCTTAACCTCAGGTCTAGACATGCACAGCCCCGGTTCCCATTTTTTCACAAACAAAGGCCTATTATTCACTAACCAAGGGCCTTTCTCAATAACCAACTCCATCCCATCATTAGACTTAAAGTCAAAAAAACACATTCCATTCTGGTTCATAATAACATTATCCAATTGATACAACCTCCACATACGTTTCAAATGATAAACCAAATCAGCATAATTCATACGAAACCCAACAAAAAAACCAACCACTGTATTACCCCACCTCTTACACCCTTCTTCCAAAATCGGATCCATCTTAGCAACTTTCCTATTATCACCAATAATAGACGGAGGAACATAATGCAACTTATTATTCCCATTCCCACCATAACTATTTGATACAGCCTCACGAAAGGACCTACTATTCTTTTCATACACGCTATCTGTCATTACCGTATCCTTAACACCACTATTTGTACTTCAACGTTTTTTTTTTTTTTTTTTTTTTACAAAAAGGTAAAATATATTAAATAAAATAAGAGTTATGTACATAGGATAGCACAAGATAGACCAGGAAAGGACAACCCCTAAACCAAGCATATCTTGCCTAGAAACAGAAATACAAAACCGAATGAACAAGAACAAACTGATAACCAACAATGCTAAGATAACAAAGCTAACAAAAAATCAACCAAAACTGCAAAAACCAAAAGCAACCCCTGAACATCAAAACTCAGTATAAGACAGCTTAGAACTAGGACCATTTGAGAACTCTGAATACATGGGGTACTCAAAAGGAATCAACCAAAAGAGCTCCAAACATCACCATTCACAAGCAGTCATAGTAAGCATAAATACTGAAGTCTTAATAACAGGAAAGAAGCTTGATGCAGTACCAGTGTAACATAACTCAAATCCACAATTATAATCTCCAACTGCAGAATCTCAGCATAGCAACACCAGATAACATGGTCAAAAGAAGCATCCAGATCAGCATAATCATTAACTTCAGATGAGGAAAAGGATGAAACATCAAGTCTTCAATCATCCAAGAACCTTGTCTCATTAAAAAACCTTGCCAAATAAAAACCCTGTGGGAAAACTTTGAACAAGGAAAAAGAGTACAAGGAAAGTTCACGTTAGAATACCAAAAGATCCAATCATAAAAAGCCCAACTCCTACTAACACAAACCACCTCATACCCCCACCAATTGACAAAGAGAACCACATAATATAAACAAACAGCAATAAAATTGTACCCATTATACCTCCAAATACTGAACAGATTAGTAATAAACTTGATAGCAATCACAAACTCAGTCTCATTACTCATTAAACTCATTTGAGACAGTGTCAACCAATACAAGTTATCAGCGCAGACAAAAGAATCGGTTCCTGTAGTGCATAGCCATCCATACCTCCATACTACAAACTGATGACCAGCGCAGGAAGCTATCCTCTCATCTGTAGTGCATAATAACTTGCAAAAATCACAAACACCTGGATCAAAAACATAGTTACATTTCCATAAACCAGTACCCAAGAAACACCAACAAACCCAACAATTACAAGATCTGTTGAAATTACAAACCATCATAAAATCACCGTTAGAATACTGATTAGCAAAAACATTACCAACCCAAAGCCCCAAATTCAGTAAGAATTTGTGCAAACCCACAGTCGCCAAAGAGTCATGTAACACCATTAATACCATTGTCACAGCAGCTATAACTCCTCAACGGGATTTTCTAAATATGCGCAGCCTTCACAGATTCCACAGAATGTTTAATCTTAAGACTTAACAGCTTGTGCCTAACAGTATCAACGATAATCTTAAAAATAGTCTCCTCACTTCTAAAATTCTTTTGAAATAACCTGAAATTACGCTCTTGCCAAATATAATATACCACAGCCCCAAAAGCTAAACGCTGAATCACACTCCAAATAGAATTATTAGCAGTTTTATTGGAAATTCCAGAAACAACTTCAGCCCAAGTGAAAGAAGTATCTTCAAGCTTACACAAAAGTTTAAGGTTACCCCAAACAGCCTTAGAAAAATCACAAGAAAAGAATAAGTGAGCATGGGATTCATCAACGGCATTACATAAAGGGCATAAGGTACTAGAAATGTTAAACCATCTAGATATTCGATCCGAAGTTTTAAGTATCCCCCGCATAGCCATCCAAAGCACGAAAGCGTGTTTAGGAATACATTGAGTGAACCAAACATGCTTATTCCAGATAACTTTAGGGCTATCAATCCTTAACGCTTTCCAACCTTCTTTAACACTAAATTCAACATCCTTATTATCCTTATTAATCCATAAAACCTTGTCCTCAAATTCAGCAAATAAAACGGGAACAGGCACATTTAAAACATCACCAAAAAGACTATTCCATTCATTGGGCCATTTCCATCCATTACTGTCAATCCAATCGGCAACCTTATCATTAGTATTCAACCCATGCTCAGTAAGGAAACTATGAGTGATAACCTTACACAGCGGGCCATTAGTGTGCCATTTATCAAACCACATAGAACATTTTTTACCATTACCCAATCTGTAAACCACAAATGCTCGAATTTTATCCCTAAGACCAAGAATATGATTCCAACCTGAAGCACCATGTTCAGGCTTAATATCAAACCAAATATTTCTGTCTTTGATCCTATAAGCATGAACCCATCTAACCCACAGCGAGTCTTTTTTACTAATAACGTTCCAAAGGTGCTTAGCAATTAAAGCCTCATTCATAAGTCTGAGAGGTTTAAGACCAAGCCCCCCCTGATTCTTAGGCTTACAAATATCTTTCCATGATACACTAGCAATACCACTACCCTCACCCCCACCAGACCATAAAAACTTTTTACACAGTTTATCAATACTATCACAGACATGATTAGGAAGAAGAAACATCGAAGCCCAATAAACATGAAGCGAAGTAAGAACAGATGAGATTAACTGAAGTCTAACCGCAAAAGATAGAGTTTTGTTTCTCCAATCATTAATACGATTCTTAACCTTCTGAATCAAGCTTCTACAATCCTCATTCACAATTCTCTTACCAGACAGAGGGATACCCAAGTATTTCAATGGCAGAGTACCAGTTCTAAAAGGCATAACAAGCAAAATATTATCCCTAACCGTATCAGGCACACTCCCAAAGAAAGCAACACTCTTAGCTATACTAGGGAAAAGACCAGAGCACATAGCAAACTCATCCAACGCTCTTCTAAGGATACTTAGCTATACTTCAACGTTTTTTTTTTTTTTTTTTTTTTTAAAGGTAAAATATATTAAATAAAATAAGAGTTATGTACATAGGATAGCACAAGATAGGCCAGGAAAGGACAACCCCTAACCCAAGCATATCTTGCCTAGAAACAAAAAAACAAAACAGAATGGACAAGTACAAACTGATAACCAACAATGCTAAGATAACAAAGAGAACTAAAAAACAACCAACACTGCATAAACCAAAAGCAACCCCTGAACATCAAAACTAAGTATATAGACAGCTTAGAAACTAGGACCACTTGAGAACTCTAAATACATGGGGTACTCAAAAGGAATCAACCAAAAGAGCTCCAAACATCACCATTCACAAGCAGTCATAGCAAGCATAAATACTGAAGTCTTAATAACAGGAAAGAAGCTGATACAGTAACAGTGTAACATAACTCAAAACAACAAATATAATCTCCAACTGCAGAATCTCAGCATAACAACACCAGATAACTTGGTCAAAAGAAAGCATCCAGATCAGCATGAACCTCAGATCAGGAAAAGGATGAATCATCAAGACATCAATCATCCAATAACCTTGTCTCGTTAAAAAACCTTGCCAAATAAAAACCCTGTGGGAAAACTTTGAGCAAGGAAAAAGAGTACAAGGTATGTTCATATTAGAGTACCAAATGATAAAAAGAAATGAAGCACAACACCTGCTAACATAAACCACCTCATACCCCCACCCATTAACAAATAAAACCACAAAGATAACAATACCAGCAATGAAATTGTACCCAATAAGCCTCCAAATACTGAACAGATTAGGAATAAACCTGATATTGATCACCAACACAGTCTCATTACTCATTAAACTCATTTGAGACCGAAACATCCAATACAAATTATCAGCGCAGAATAAAGGATCGGTTCCTGTAGTGCATAGCCATCCATAACTCCAAACAACAAAATAATGACCAGCGCAGGAAGCTATCCTCTCATCTGAAGTGCATAATAACTTGCTAAAACCACAAATACCCGGATCAAAAACATGATTACAATTCCAGAAACCAGTACCCAAAAGAAGCCAACAATCCCAACAATCACAAGTATAAAAAGATCTATCAAAATAAAAGAAATTACAAACCATCACAAAATCACCGTTTGAATACTGATTAGCAGAAACATTACCAACCCAAAGCCCCAAATTCAATAAGAATTTGTGCAAACCCACAGTCGCCAAAGAGTCATGTAACACCATTAATACCATTGTTACAGCAGCTATAACTCCTCAACGGGATTTTCCAAATATGCGCAGCCTTCACAGATTCCACAGAATGTTTAATCTTAAGACTTAACAGCTTGTGCCTAACAGTATCAACGATAATCTTAAAAATAGCCTCCTCACTTCTAAAATTCTTTTGAAACAACCTGAAATTACGCTCTTGCCAAATATAATATACCACAGCCCCAAAAGCTAAACGCTGAATCACACTCCAAATAGAATTATTAGCAGTTCTATTGGAAATTCCAGAAACAACTTCAGCCCAAGTGAAAGAAATATCTTCAAGCTTACACAAAAGTTTAAGGTTACCCCAAACAGCCTTAGAAAAATCACAAGAAAAGAATAAGTGAGCATGGGATTCATCAACGGTATTACATAAAGGGCATAAGGTACTAGAAATGTTAAACCATCTAGATATTCGATCCGAAGTTTTAAGTCTCCCCCGCATAGCCATCCAAAGCACGAAAGCGTGTCTAGGAATACATTGGGTGAACCAAACATGTTTATTCCAGATAACTTTAGGGCTATCAATCCTTAACGCTTTCCAAGCTTCTTTGACACTAAATTCAACATCCTTATTATCCTTATTGATCCATAAAACCTTGTCCTCAAATTCATCAAATAAAACGGGAACAGGCACATTTAAAACATCACCAAAAAGACTATTCCAATCATTGGGCCATTTCCATCCATTACTGTCAATCCAATCGGCAACCTTATCATTAGTATTCAACCCATGCTCAGTAAGGAAACTATGAGTAATAACCTTACACAGCGGGCCATTAGTGTGCCATTTATCAAACCATTTTTTATTAATGTATTTTACCGGGTGCAAGATTACTCCCCTTTACCCAAAAAAATAATAATTTGTCCCTTACATAATAAGAGCCGTTGTCCCTAAAGTGTCACTTGTTGATAGCAATTGTACCTTACTTTATGGGATCTGTTGTCCCTAAACACTTGCTCACTTGAAGAGAGCAATTGCCCTTTACTTGATGATAGCCATTGTCCCTAATGCTTACACACTCGATAAGATCAATTGTCACTTACATGATGAGATCCGTTGTCCCTAAAGCCTAACTATATGAGGGAAATTTTTCCCTTACATAATAAGAGCCGCTGTCCCCAAAGGCTCACTTGTTGAGAGCAATTGTACCTTACTTTATGGAATCCATTGTCCCTTACCACTTCCTTTCTTAATGAGAGCAATTTCCCTCTACATGAAGATAGTCGTTGTCCCTAATGCTTGCACACGCGGCAAGAGCAATTGTCACTTACATGATGAGATCCGTTGTCCCTAAAGGCTAACTTTATGAGGGCAATTTGTCCCTCATATAATAAGAGTCGTTATCCCTAAAGACTCACTTGATGAGAGTAATTGCCATTTACATGATGATAGCCATTGTCCCTAATGCTTACACACTCGATAAGAGCAATTGTCACTTACATGATGAGATCCGTTGTCCCTAAAGGCTAACTTTATGAGGGCAATTTTTCCCTAACATAATAAGAGCCATTGTCCCTAAAGGCTCACTTGTTGGGAGCAATTGTACCTCACTTTATGGAATCCATTGTCCCTTAACATTTCCTCCCTTAATGATCGCAATTACCCTCTATATCAGGATAGTCGTTGTCCCTAATGCTTGCACACACGATAATAGCAATTGTCACTTACATGATAAGAACCGTTGTCCCTAAAGGCAAACTTTATGAGGGCAATTTGTCCCTTACATAATAAGATCCGTTGTCCCTAAAGACTCACTTGTTGAAAGCAATTGTACCTTAGTTTATGGGATCCATTGTCCTTAAACGCTTCCTCACTTGATGAGAGCAATTGCCATTTACATGATGATAGCCATTGTCCCTAGTGCTTACACACTCGATAAGAGCAATTGTCACTTATATGATGAGATCCGTTGTCCCTAAAGGCTAACTTTATGAGGGCAATTTGTTCTTTACATAATAAGAACCGTTCTCCCTAAAGGCTCACTTGTTGAGAGCAATTGTACCTTAGTTTATGGGATCCGTAGTCCTTAAATGCTTCCTCATTTGATGAGAGCGATTGCCCTTTAGATGATGATAGCCGTTGTCCCAAATGCTTACACACTCGATAAGAGCAATTGTCACTTACATGGTGAGATCTGTTGTCCCTAAAGGCTAACTTTATGAGGGCAATTTGTCCCTTACATAATAAGAACCGTTGTCCATCAAGGCTCACTTGTTGAGAGCAATTGTACCTTAGTTTATGGGATCCAATTTCCATAAACGCTTGCTCACTTGATGAGAGCAATTGCCCTTTACATGATGATAGCCGCAGTCCGTAATGCTTGCACAATTCATTAGAGCAATTGTCACTTACATGATGAGATGCGTTGTCCCTAAAGGCTAACTTTATGAGGGTAATTTGTCCCTTACATAATAAGAGCCGTTGTCCCTAAAGTGTCACTTGTTGATAGCAATTATACCTTACTTTATGAGATCCCCAAAAACCCTAATTTTCTCTCTCCCATGGAGAAATCCGGCTGCCATCCTCCCTTCATCTTTCGGCCATAAACCAATCTATACGCGTCCTCTCTACATGTTCTTGTATGCAATACGTGTGTTATGAGTTGTGTTTTGTTATATATGAAGATGGCGGCTGGTTTTTTCTCTTTTTGATATCTTTACAAATCTCTTGTGGTGATTCATCCTTAACAATCCTTATTGGTCGATCATGATTACTATCTTTCTCTACTGATTTAACAATGTTTTCTTAATTATTTAAGTATTCATCGTGGGTCGGTGGGCTAGATAGTTTTATCACTGAACTAGTTTGGTTTTTATCTCAATCGCATAAGATTTTTATGATCGCCTATTGGTTCTATTGACTTTTAATTTTCTACATATGATCGTGGGTCGGTGGTTAGTGGTACCCCATTTATTTATTTTCATTACTACTACCATAATAGAACCGTGTTTATTGAGTGTGTTGTGCTTTACATGCGAAACGCTCCCTTCTAGGGTTTCGTTTTCTTTTTGAGTGCGCATGATCTGTTGGTCGTTATCTTGCAAGTTCCCTTTTTAGGGTTTGTTACCGGTAAGTTCCAGAATGGATGTTATGTGGTTTGTACGTGGGTATAAGAGAGAGAGTGATGGTTTTGTATGTCGATCGACTTGGATGTTAGGGTTTCATAAACCCTATTGTTTGGTCATTATGGATCCTTGATTCTACTATTTGGATTTGTTGTGTGGATCGTGACTGTGGTGGTCATGTAAGTTAGGGTTTACTAAATCCTAGTTCTTATCGATTCGCTGATTGTTGGAAGTCGTGTTGGTGGTCAGTTTGGGGTTGCTTATGTTTTCGTTATGATTACTAACACGTAAGTGCATGTGGCTGTTATTCTTCACTCTTGTTATGTTTACATCTGCTATTGTGTACCATCACTGGAGTGATATTGATGTTGTTGGGTACACGATGATGTAGTTGTTGGTACGCTTGTATGGGTGAGTATGGGTGACACATGATATGCTTATGGCCTATTATTCAGTTGGTTCTTTATTTGCCCTATGCGACTGCGTTTGGAAGTTTGCTGGGATATAATGGAGGTTTTATGTAAGTCAAGTTTCAGGGTATGCTTGTTCAAAAATCCTAGTCCTACGTTCAAAGATCCGTTTGGTTTCGTTTTATTGTTCAGTTAATTTGTGATCGTTGCTACTGGTGGTTTGGGTTAGTTAATCCTAATCGTCGGTTATTTGATTCGTATTATTCTTAGACCTGGTGGTGTGGGGCTGTGTTCGTATCTATTTGGTCTTTAATACGATGGTATTGGTTATTTAGGTCTTTATATACCCTATGATCGCATTTGGAAGTGCTGGATGGCATGTAAGTTGATGTGTTGTGTAATCTGCATGTGTGTGGGCCTGGTATCGTATTATATTGGGTCTTCATTAGTAGTGGTGATTCATGTATAAGATTTCCAGCCTATTTGAGCGTCTTGGAGTTTTTATGATACGAACTACACTGGGATCACTTGTGTTAGTTTGTTTATCTACTTTGCAAGTGTGGTATTGCATGTTGTGTTTTATTCATGGTATGGAGTACCACTTGGAAGGCGTGGAAACCTGGTCGTGGAGGTTTCTTCGTGGAACATGTTCCGGATAGATATGATGAATAAGAAGAATCAAGTGTTTACTTGTTTACGCTATATTGTATTTATTTAATTTTAGTCATTGTAGGAGGTTAGTTTTATATGTAAGTTAGAATGGCCTGTCATTCTTATATAGTGGTTATGTAAGTGTCCTAAGGGACTGAGATGAGGGAATTCACCCTCATCTTTTGTACTTCAATGTTTTTAGTGTAATGAATTTTACCAGAGTGAAAAATCCCTTTTAAAAAAATAAAAATAAATTATGGGATCCGTTGTCCCTAAACACTTTTTTTTGGGGTAAAAGGGATGTTTTACACTGGCAAAATATATTACACCAAAAAACATTGAAGTACAAAGGATGAGGGTGACTCCCTCATCTCACCTATAAGAATGACACGCCATTCTTATAACTTACATAATGAAACTTACTACCTACAATGACTATACAAGTGAATAAAAAAATAGGAATTAACACATGATTCACTAAGGTAACACCAAGAACATAGTCATCGTAGAACATCAATCAATTCCATGTGATCAAGAAAAGCACCAAACATAGTCTGAATCAACATAGAACCTGAACTTGCATAGCAAACCAAAGAAACCTTGAACCATCTCCAAACCAATGCGAAAGAAAATCCTGGAGCAAAACGAGGCTCAAAGTTTCACAAATTATGAGATAGACCATGCCGCAACATATAGAACAAATAATCCAGCAACATGCAGCCGATCCAATCAACACAATGCATAGGGTGTACAAGAACCCCTAACTTCCCCACTTCTACATGCCATAAATGATCACAACAGCAACAAGCATCAAATCATGGACCCATCAGCAGGAGCATGCAGAAACGACCAACCATAGCCATCGAACACAGGTCATCAGAACCCTAATATCCAATAATTCCATAAACGTGTATAGATCATAGGGTTTAACAACCAGTAGGTGGTATTTGAACAAGAACCAATCAAAACTTGACTTACCCATCCAACTTCCATCAATCCGATCACAAAGACAAAGATAAACCAGTACAAATATGTCTTAAATAATCATATAACGCATAAGGTTATCAAAACCCTAACTTCCATTGTAACATCCTATCTCCCATAACCCACGTACATAATAGCAGCATCCATATGGAACAAACCAGCAGTAAATCAATACCCTGAACAAGGGTATACTCAGCAGGTAAACTTACATAAGCACGGACAATAATAAAAATTAAAACGAAACCCTAAAGAAGGGATCCATTAAAACGTTGAAGCACCAGCCATCACCCCATCACCAATGAGATCCAAAACTAAGAAACCCAACCAAAGTTAGGGTTTAGAAAATCAAAGCACATCAGATCCCAAGGTCAACCAATGAATCAGAACCTTAATGAGAAAAAATGATACTCTAAAAACTTCTTAGAAAAGAAGAGTTAAAGGGAATCGAATTAAAATAATGAATAGATAGGGATCGATCCAACCGTCAACAACGAAACCCTAAAAAAAGAATCGACTCCTTAAAACAAGGAACGATTAGATAAAAAGAATAGTTAGGGTTTAGATCGCCAAGTAAATAAATAATCAAAACACTAAACCCTTAAGAAAAGAGTCGATTAATAAACCGACTACAAGAAAGTCGATTAGGGTTTAGTAATAGGCAACGAAATCAGAGTAAAAGGATTGAAAATCGATGGCACACCCCTACCCAGAAGAAAACTACCCTAAAACCGATTGCATATCATTCATAAGAATAATAGAGAGGCGGAATTCATGGCAGTTTTTGGATGTTAAGGATAGGGGAGGGGTGGCCGGATTTCGCCCCCAGTGGGAGAGATTTTTAGTTGTCCCTAAACACTTGCTCACTTGATAAGAACAATTGCCCTTTACATGATGATAGCCATTGTCCCTAATGCTTACACACTTGATAAGAGCAATTGTCACTTACATGATGAGATCCGTTGTCCCTAAAGGCTAACTTTATGAGGGCAATTTTTCCATTACATAATAAGAGAAGTTGTCCCTAAAGGCTCACTTGTTGAGAGATTTTGTACCTTACTTTATGGAATCCATTGTCCCTTAACACTTCCTTACTTAATGAGAGCAATTGCCCTCTACATGAGGATAGTCGTTGTCCCTAATGCTTTCACACGCGATAAGAGCAATTGTCACTTAAATGATGAGATCCGTTGTCCCTAAAGGCTAACTTTATGATGGCAATTTGTCCCTCACATAATAAGAGCCGTTGTCCCTAAAGAATCACTTGTTGTGAGCAATTGTACCTTAGTTTATGGGATCCGTCGTCCTTAAACGCTTCCTCACTTGATGAGAGCAATTGCCATTTACATGATGATAGCCATTGTCCCTAATGCTTACACACTCGATAAGAGCAATTGTCACTTACATGATGAGATCCGCTGTCCCTAATGGATAACTTTATGAGGGCAATTTGTCCCTTACATAATCAGAGTCGTTGTCCCTAAAGGCCCACTTGTTGAGAGCAATTGTACCTTAGTTTATGGGATCCGTTTTCCCTAACCGCTTGCTCATTTGATGAGAGCAATTGCCCTTTACATGATGATAGCCGCTGTCCCTAATGCTTACACAATTGATAAGAGCAATTGTCACTTACATGATGAGATCCGTTGTCCCAAAAGGCTAACTTTATGAGGGCAATTTGTCCCTTACATAATAAGAGCCGTTGTCACTAAAGTGTCACTTGTTGAGAGCAATTGTACCTTACTTTATGGGATCCATTGTCCCTAAACACTTGCACACTTGATGAGAGCAATTGCCCTTTACATGATGATAGCCATTGTCCCTAATGCTTACACACTCGATAAGAGCAATTGTCACTTACATGATGAGATCCGTTGTCCCTAAAGGCTAACTTTATGAGGGAAATTTTTCCCTTACATAATAAGAGTCGTTGTCCTTAAAGGCTTACTTGTTGAGAGCAATTATACCTTACTTTATGGAATCCATTGTCCCTTAACTCTTCCTCACTTAATGAGAGCACTTGCCCTCTACATCAGGATAGTCGTTGTCCCTAATGCTTGCACACTCGATAAGAGCAATTGTCAATTACATGATGAGATCCGATGTCCTTAAAGGCTAACTTTATGAGGGCAATTTGTCGCTCACATAATAAGAGTCATTGTCCCTAAAGACTCACTTGTTGAGAGCAATTCTACCTTAGTTTATGGGATCCGTTGTCCTTAAACGCTTCCTCACTTGATGAGAGCAATTGCCATTTACATGGTGATAGCCATTGTCCCTAATGCACACACACGAGATAAGAGCAATTTTCACTTACATGATGAGATCCGTTGTCCTTAGGCTAACTTTATGAGGGTGATTTGTTCCTTACATAATAAGAACCGTTCTCCCTAAAGGCTCACTTGTTCAGAGCAATTGTTCCTTAGTTTATGAGATCCGTTATCCTTAAATGCTTCCTCACTTGATGAGAGCAATTGCCCTTTTCATGATGATAGCCATTGTCTCAAATGCTTACACACTCGATAAGAGCAATTGTCAATTACATGATGAGATCCGTTGTCCCTAAAGGCTAACTTTATGAGGGCAATTTGTCCCTTATATAATAAGAGCCGTTATCACTAAAGGCTCACTTGTTGAGAGCAATTGTACCTTAGTTTATGGGATCTAATTTCCATAAACGCTTGCTCACTTGATGAGAGCAATTGCCCTTTACATGATGATAGCCGCAGTCCGTAAGGTTTGTACAATTGATTAGAGCAATTGTCACTTACATGATGAGATCCGTTGTCCCTAACGGCTAACTTTTTGAGGGAAATTTGTCCCTTACATAATAAGAGCCGTTGTCCCTAAAGTGTCACTTGTTGATAGCAATTGAACCTTTATGGAATCTGTTGTCCCTAAACACTTGCTCACTTGATGAGAGCAATTGCCCTTTACTTGATGATAGCCATTGTCCCTAATGCTTACACACTCGATAAGAGCAATTGTCACTTACATGATGAGATCCGTTGTCCCTAAAGGCTAACTTTATGAGGGCAATTTTTCCCTTACATAATCAGAGCCGTTGTCCCTAAAGGCTCGCTTGTTGAGAGCAATTGTACCTTACTTTATGGAATCCATTGTCCCTTAACACTTCCACACTTAATGAGAGGAATTGCCCTCTACATCAGGATAGTCGTTGTCCCTAATGCTTACACACTCGATAAGAGCAATTGTCACTTACATGATGAGATCCGTTGTCCCTAAAGGCTAACTTTATGAGGGCAATTTATCCCTCACATAATAACAGCCGTTGTCCCTAAAGACTCACTTGTTTAGAGCAATTTTACCTTAGTTTATGGGATTCGTTGTCCTTAAACTTCCTCACTTGATGAGAGCAATTGCCATTTACATGATGATAGCCATTGTCCCTAATGCTTACACACTCGATAAAAGCAATTGTCACTTACATGATAAGATCTGTTGTCCCTAAAGGCTAACTTTATGAGGGCAATTTGTTCCTTACATAATAAGAACCGTTCTCCCTAAAGGCTCAATTGTCCCTAAAGGCTAACTTTATGAGGGCAATTTGTCCCTTACATAATAAGAACCGTTCTCCCTAAAGGCTCACTTGTTGAGAGCAATTGTACCTTAGTTTATGGGATCCGTTATCCTTAAACGCTTCCTCACTTGATGAGAGCAATTGCCCTTTACATGATGATAGCCATTGTCCCAAATGCTTTCACACTCGATAAGAGCAATTGTCACTTACATGATGAGATCCGTTGTCCCTAAAGGCTAACTTTATGAGGGCAATTTGTCCCTTACATAGTAAGAGCCGTTGTCCCTAAAGGCTCACTTGTTGAGAGCAATTGTACCTTAGTTTATGGGATCCGCTTTCCATAAACGCTTGCTCACTTGATGAGAGCAATTGCCCTTTACATGATGATAGCCGCAGTCCGTAATGCTAGCACAATTGATTAGCGCAATTGTCACTTACATGATGAGATCCGTTGTCCCTAAAGGCTAACTTTATGAGGGCAATTTGTCCCTTACATAAAAATAAGAGCCGTTATCCCTAAAGTGTCACTTATTGATAGCAATTGAATCTTACGTTATAGGATCCGTTGTCCCTAAACACTCGCTCACTTGATGAGAGCAATTGCCCTTTACTAGATGATAGCCATTGTCCCTAATGCTTACACACTCTATAAGAGCAATTGTCACTTACATGATGAGATCAGTTGTCCCTAAAGGCTAACTTTATGAGGGCAATTTGTCCCTCACATGTAAGTGACAATTCCTCTTATCAAGTGTGAAAGCGTTAGGGACAACGGCTATCATCAAGTAAAGGTCAATTGCTCTCATCTAGTGAGCAAGCGTTTAGGGACAACAGCTCCCATAAAATAAGGTACAATTGCTCTCAACAAGTGAGGCTTTAGGGACAACTGCTCTTATCATGTAAGGGACAAATTCCCCTCATAAAGTTAGCCTTTAGGGTTAACGGATCTCATCTTGCAAGTGACAATTGATCTTATCAAGTGTGTAAGCATTAGGGACAACGTCTATCATCATGTAAAGAGCAATTGCTCTCATCAAGTGAGCTAGCATTTAGGAATAATGGCTCCCACAAAGTAAGGTTCAATTGTTCTCAACAAGTGAGCCTTTAGGGACAACGGCTCTTATCATGTAATGGAAAAATTATCCTTATAAAGGTAGCCTTTAGAGACAACGGATCTCATCATGTAATTTGCAATTGCTCCTATCAAGTGTCCAAGCATTAGAGACAACGTCTATCATCATGTAAAGGGCAATTGCTCTCACCAAGTGAGCAAGCTTTTAGGGACAACGGCTCCCATAAAGTAAGGTACAATTGCTCTCAACAAGTGAGCCTTTAGAGACAACGGCTCTTATCATGTAAGGGACAAATCGCCCTCATAAAGTTAGCCTTTAGGGACAACAGATCTCATCATTTAAGTGACAATTGCTCCTATCAAGTGTGCAAGCATTAGGGACAACGGCTATCATCTTGTAAAGGGCAATAGCTCTCATCAAGTGATCAAGCGTTTAGGGATAACGGCTCCCATAAAGTAAGGTACAATTGCTCTCAACAAGTGAGCCTTTAGTGACAATGGCTCTTATCATGGAAGGGACAAATTTCCCTTATAAAGGTAGCCTTTAGAGACAACGGATCTCATCATGTAAGTGAGAATTGCTCATATCAAGTGTGGAAACATTAGGGACAACGACTATCATCATATAAAGGGCAATTGCTCTTATCAAGTGAGCAAGCATTTAGGGACAACGGCTCCTATAAAGAAAGGTACATTTGCTCTCAACAAGTGAGCCTTTAGGGACAATGGCAATTATCATGTAAGGGACAAATTGCCCATATAAAGTTAGCCTTTAGGGACAACGGATCTCATCATGCAAGTAACAATTGCTCTTATCAAGTGTGCAGGTATTAGGGACAACGGCTATCATAATGTAGAGGGCAATTGAACTCAACAAGTGAGCAAGCTTTTAGGGACAACGGCTCCCATAAAGTTAGGTACAATTGCTCTCAACAAGTGAGCCTTTAGGGACAATGACTCTTATCATGTAAGGGACAAATTGCCCTCATAAAGTTAGCCTTTAGGGAGAACGGATCTCATCATATAAGTGACAATTACTCTTATCAAGTGAGCAAGCATTTAGGGACAACGGCTCCCATAAAGTAAGGTATAATTGCTCTCAACAACGGTTCTTATCATGTAAGGGACAAATTGCCCTTATAAAGGTAGCCTTTAGAGACAACGACACACATAAAGGTAGCCTTTAGACACAATGGATCTCATCATGTAAGTGACAATTGCTCATATAAAGTGTGGAAGAATTAGGGACAACGGCTTCCATAAAATAAGGTACAATTGCTCTCAACAAGTGAGCCTTTAGGGACAACGGCTCTTATCATGGAAGGGACAAATTGCCCTTTTAAACTTAGCCTTTAGAGACAACGGATCTCGTCATGTAAGTGACAATTCCTATTATCAAGTGTGGAAGCATTAGGAACAACGGCTCTTATCATGGAAGGGACAAATTGCCCTTATAAAGTTAGCCTTAGGGCAATTGCTCTCATCAAGTGAGCAAGCGTTTATGGACAACGGCTCCCTTAAATAAGGTACAATTGCTCTCAACAAGTGAGCCTTTAGGGACAACGGCTCTTATCATGTAAGGGACAAATCGCCCTCATAAAGTTAGCCTTTAGGGTCAATGGATCTCATCATTTAAGTGACAATTGCTTCTATCAAGTGTGCAAGCATTAGGGACAACGGCTATCATCATGTAAAGGGCAATAGCTCTCATCAAGTGATCAAGCGTTTAGGGATAACGACTCCCATAAAGTAAGGTACAATTGCTCTCAACGCTCTCAACAAGTGAGCCTTTAGGGACAACGGCTCTTATCATGTAAGGGACAAATCGCCCTCATAAAGTTAGCCTTTAGGGACAACGGATCTCATAATTTAAGTGACAATTGCTCCTATCAAGTGTGTAAGCATTAGGGATAACGGCTATCATCATGTAAAGGGCAATAGCTCTCATCAAGTGATCAAGACTTTAGGGACAACGGCTCCCATAAAGTAAGGTACAATTGCTCTCAACAAGTGAGCCTTTAGGTACAATTGCTCTGGAGGAAAATGGCGAAACCTGCTCCTATTCTTTTTTCAAATGAATTCTTTTCTTCTTATTGATTCTTATACCTTTTAACACTCATACTCTTGTGGTTTATCTGCGGATTCTTGCCCTAGAGTAGGTTTATTAATTGGTTGCTGTTTCTTTAAGTGTTAGGGTTTCGTTTTTGATTTTAGGGTTTCGTTAATTTCCATTACTTGTTCTTTTCTTTGGTTGCGATCTATCTTTATCTGGATTATTGTGAGTGTCGGTTAGGTGATGTGATGGGTATTTAATCCCTATTTAGGGTTTCGTTGAACTTAGTCCTGGTGAGTCGATTTGGGTTGTGATTTTTTTAGGGTTTTTTTATGTTTCGTTACTGTTGATAATTTAGGGTTTCGTTTTTGCTATTTGTTTATTATTTTGCCTCGTATTTGGTATGGATTCATCTAACAAGTCTACTAAATCCTCAGTACGCCCTAATTCCAATCTAATTGCTAATGCGCCTATCTTAAAGTCGATTTTGAAGAATAAAGGTGCTGCTAGGGTTATAACGACGCATGTTACTAAAGTACCATCTGTTGAGCAGCATGAGGGTGGTGAGGATGTTTCGTTGGTGTTTGGTATTGCTGCTAAGATTAAGAATGTGGATGGCCAGATGTTGGGTAAAGATGATAAGCTTTTGAATACCAAACGTGTGGTTACTTTCGTTGATCAGGTGGATGTTTTGACTAAGAAAGTGGATGTTTCTGCTCATGGGGAGTTGGCTGGGATTGGTATGGCTTCTCTTTTTTGGGTAAAAAGGTTAATTCACCCTGGTAAAATTCATTACACCAAAAAACATTGAAGTACATAGGATGAGGGTGCTATCCCTCACCTCAGTCCCTTAGGACACTTACAGACTCGATATATAAGAATGAAATACCATTCCTATAACTTACAATAAAATGAACCTACCAATAATGACACAAATACATAAAACATGATAAAACTAGTCAAGAAAACACTTGAGCCTTCTAAATCACTTATGCGGTTCACCTTAACTTCCATGAAGAATCCAAGAATACACATCCAAGCGATCTTCAACATACAATTTGATGATAAAAAGGTTTTGAATAAGACCTTTCCAACTTAACGTCCATATAGAGTACCAATCAACCCATTACATATGAATTCTGCCCGGATTCTAGGGATCAAAGAGTATCTATAAAACATAGTCCTTTCCTCACTTATGAATCATCATATAAGAATTCAGGTCCCATAGAGTAGAAAAACACCATGTACTAACCACATGTAACCACATGCTAATTTAATTGTTTTCTTGCATTAATCTTGTAATAGTTATTGATTAACCTTGTTAATCAGTTTCTTGAGCAGATTCATGTGTAGATTTCAAATACTTTGGCAGTTTTTATGAATCGTTCTTGTTAGGGTTTTTTGTTGCAAACGAATTCCAATCCCTCTTTTCTTTAATCTTATCCTCTAATCCTAAATCCATTGTTGCTGCAAAGGTTTTTTGGATATGTTGGTATTATTCAAAGGGTTTGGAATCGTTCTTCTTATCTTAATCCCTAAATCGTTTTTAGGGATCTGTTTTAAACCGACCTTATCACTCTTATCCTTAATCGGTTTTGCTTATCCCTAATTCGCGATTGTAGGGATTGTTTGAACCGACTTTGCATATACTACTTATTTATGGTTCGATTCTGGATTCTTTATTGCTATATCTATTTATCCCTGGGGTTGGTTGTCTTTGAAGCTCATCATCATATCTAATCCTGTTTAGGGTTAGGTTATCTTCTATTAAGGGTGCATCTACAAGCTTAACGCATATCTAAACCTGTTTGGGTTTGGTTCTATCACCTTGCAAGTAACCTGTGTGAAGGTTTTCATGTGTGAATGGTTTTGCTGGAAGTCTATTAGAGTTAGTGCAAGTTCGACGTTGATGCAAGTTTCTAGGTTCGTGGGTTATGAGAGAGGTGTACGTCTTGAAGAAGGCAAGTTTAGGGATCCTTGTTCCAAAACCCTAGTCATCGTCCTTAAATCAATGCTGATGATACTTCTTATTACGGATTTTGGATTGATGTTGATTATTGAAGTGGAAGTTAGGGTTTTTTTAAAAACCCTAGTATATGTATTCGTGATTCAGACCTGGTTTAATATTTTTCTTATTGTTTGGATGAGGTCTATATTACGAATGGTGTTTAATGGTGTTGCTTGGAAGTTAGGGTGTGTTACACCTTATTGGCTGTTCTTTGGTCATATTTCATTCAGACTTGGTGCTAATGCAATACACATGTTTTGATTGGTCTGTTATAAGATTAGGATTGGAGGTTAGGGTTCACTAAGCCCTATGATTGGTATATCCTTCAAGTTGTGATCAGATTGGCTCAAGATTGCTTTAAGGAACGTGTCATGCTTGATTTTATGAAGGGTTGAGCTGTTTGTGGTTACATGTGGTTAGTGCATGGTTTTTTCTACTCTATGGGGCCTGTATTCATTTACGATGATTAATGAGTGAGAAAAGGACTATGGTTGAGGGGTACTTCTTGATCCCTAGAAGCCGGACATAATTCATATGTAAAGGGTTGATGGGTACTCAATGTGGAAGTTAAGTTGGAAGGGTCTTGTTCAAAACCTTTTTATCATCAGATGGTATGTTGAAGATCGCTTGGATGTTTATTCTTGGATTCTTCATGGAAGTTAAGGTGAACCACCAAAGTGAATTAGAAGGCTCAAGTGTCTTCTTGAGAAGTGTTATCATGTTTTATGTACTTGTGTCATTATTGGTAGGTTCATTTTATTGTAAGTTATAGGAATGGTGTTTCATTCTTATATATTGAGTCTGTAAGTGTCCTAAGGGACTGAGGTGAGGGATATCACCCTCATCCTATGTACTTCAACTTTTTTTGGTGTAATGAATTTTACCGGGGTGATTTAACCCTTTTACCCAAAAAAACTTAGAAAACACTAATTCGGTTTTCTCTCTCTCTAGGTATTCAAGCCGCAACTTCTTCTCACATCAGGCCATAAACCAAACACAATCGTCCTCTCTGCCGACTGGGTATGCAATACGATTTGTGGATTGAGTTTCATATCATAGAGGTGGCGGCTGGTGGGTTTTTGATTTTCCGAAACCCTAATATCATTTTTTAAATTGATTGCCTTTACTGGTGTATCGTTTCTTCCTAGGGTTTCATTGATTTGATTATCTATTCAAACGCTGATGGGTTATTATCTTGCTTCACAAGCGTATATATTCTTTTGGATATCTACGTTTTTTTTGGGTAAAAAGGATAACACACCCTGGCAAAATACATTACACCAAAAGCGTTGAAGTACAAAGGATGAGGGCGTACACCCCTCATCTCAGTCCCTTAGGACACTTACAAACTCTAATATAAGAATGACAAACCATTCTTATAACTTACCTATAAGAGAAAACCACTCTTATAACAAATACATGAACATAAAACTACAACGACTATAAGATTTAAAAATAAAAACATCAAGTAACAACTTGAATCTTCCCATGTCGTTATAGAAGTTCATGACCTACAACGATGCAGCCGAAACCATGGTAGAATAGACAGGCGCCACTCCACACAATAGATCCACCAACTACACCGATCTTCATTGATCCAACCAGGACCAAACCAACACTACAACTCGATCCAATACCACATCTACTACAAGTTTCAAAGGAAACTCAAGCTAAGAATGAAAAACAATGAATCTTGATCAGTTGTAGACGAAAATAGGGCTAGCCAACCCTAACTTACATCAAAGAGAGCATCATCGATCACATGATTAAATAAATCAATGCCATGTCCGTGCCATACTTACATCAAAGAGAGTCATACTTATCGAAAACAATTCAAAAGGTAGTTAATATCATTCCATGAAAACTCAAAGTATTCAGAGTTACAAACATTTTTCTAAATGTTAATTGTTTCACAAAAGAAGTGATGAGTTTGAAAAGAATGATATAATTATTGAGAAAAAGGGAGGTCATGTGTGCCCTTTTTGCTAGCTCCGTGCCATCATGCTGCTAGTTTCCTGAGGTAAACATGCTAAAAAGTCAACACAACGGTTGAGTGAATCCATAGTAATTTAAATTTGTAATAGTGTGAACACAAGTCAAGTATTTTGAAATAAACAAGCCAAGATAGATCGGTCTTGACTAAACTAGTGTCATATTGCTCCTAAGCCTCACGAAGCTCAAGCCTTAACATCGTATTGAAATATCATAAAGATAAAAATCACCTAAATCACGGGGGATGTAGATAACAAAGGGGCCCTCGGTGATGGAAATGTACTAGGTTTCCATGGTACTTCGAATATAGCACACCTCCTGCCAAAAGATCACTTTGACAGAGATGGGCTGCCGTTCCAATAGATCTATTAGCTATATTCGCGTTCACTCGCAAGTGATTAAGGTTCGTGATATGAGGGACTTTGTAGTACGGGTGTCAACTTAGGCAATATCTGATAGTAATAGTATACTGAAAAAAATACTTGTGTTCGGTTTATAGCATGTATCTCCCCACGAGGTTTAGAAATAATTAAAATGTGGGACCATGAACTCACCTGACGTGTGTATGAGAATCTCAACGGTGCTCAAAGGTGATGGTGTATTGCTACGACTAGCAATGAATAACCTCTGACTTACGACAACTAATAAGGTGGTGGAGAGGTTTAATCGTAGGAGTGGTGGAATGGAGGTACATGATCAAAGAGCAAACCTTACAAAACTTTAACCCACATTCACAACTTGTTAACCCAAATAGCTAATCCCTTAACCCGGTCCTTGAGTGATACCTTCTCGTTCTTTGAATATGGTGAGACAAGGAGAATTTTGCTTGTAGTTTTTGTGAGTGGCGAGAGTGTGTGAAAGGGTGCATTTAATGTGGTTATTTATAGGGGAAATATGGTAGTTAGTAATACATACATGTGATTATGTCCTTGGAGGTGTCAATCAACTCAAGACAAGCATGGTTCAAGGTTAGGAGTTGTCATGCGAGTTGTAGTCTTGAGAGGCTATGATGGTTTATTTGATTTGTTTAGTACTAGGTCAAGGTAGATTTAGGGAGGCATGTGAATGTACTTAGGTGATTAGTTTAAGTTAGAAAGTTGGTGCTTGTGGTTAATGTGTCACACCCCCTGAATCGGGTCCAGCGAAAGCTTACATGTCATTGGGGTGCAACTCAATTGGTATCACAACACAAGTGCAAAAAAATGGTTTTCACTTCAATCATTTAGAATAAAATCGTTTAACAAAAGTGTTGAATTTACATTGTTAAAGGTAGTGCGGAATTAGGCCCTTAAAATAGTTTAAAACGGTCCCCATATGAATATCAGAGTCTTCTATGACCATGCCATGCCCTGCCTAAACCTCCAGTAGCGTGCCATTGCTTAATACCTGAAAATACATGCTAAAGCGTCAACACAAGGTTGGTGAGTTCATAGAGTTTAGTGAAAAAGTATGTAATGTAAAACATTTGAATGAAGATTTCCTAGCAAAGGCATCGTAAATCCACTCAGTTCCAAGTCCCGCCCATACAAGACTTGCAACCTGTGTGTTTAAAACCCACTACCAAATATGATTTGGTTTGTGTAAACAAAAGTAATATGTGGACCAAGATTCAAAGTTAAGTTTAGCAATGTCGCTATATAAAGGTAAGAGTGATAATGTAGCCATGGCGATGTCGCCATATAAATGAATCTGACCATAAGCAAAACGCATTAATAGTTTATCGAACAAAGTTTCATAGCACCAGTTTAGAAAAGAATATTGATTGCACTAAGTTCAAGGCACCAAAAAGGTTTTCTAGCTATATGCAGGAGGTTACGCTCCCATGTAATATAGGTAATCACACATACCTATGAAATGTAGGTAATCAAACATACCTATGAAATGTAGGTAATCACACATACCTAAGAAATGTAGGTAATCACACATACCTATGAAATGTAGGTAGTCAAACATACCTATGAAATGTAGGTAATCACACATACCTCTGAAATGTAGGTAATCAAACATACTTATGAAATGTAGCTACCGGTTCTTAACACAGGCAATCTTAGGCAATCTGTATATAGTTTAAATTTATGCACTCATGTCCATGAGTAAATAGCAAGTAGGTAACAAGTGAATAGTATTGTACTCGGATAATCAAACAAGTATTTAGATAAAGCTGAAAATATTTGAGTAATCAACCATGTAAAGCGAGTAATGCATTTAAGTAAAACGAGCATGTATTCTCCCCCAAAGAGTTTACAAAACAATTAAAAGAGTAGGGGCTATGACTCACCTGGTGCAATAGCTACGATGACAAAAGTGGATACACTGAAATGAGGCACGATCTCTAACCGCAACCTAATATGAATGATAGGTTCTAAGGTAAGCAATGAAATGATGCTACACATGCAAATACGTATGTCATCGATACCACTCGTGAAATATGAAAATAATGTTTATCGTCGAAAAATACATTTTTGACGTCTCATTACATTAATAACCACTTTTCATGTAAATAGGTTGAAACGGTACTCCACGATCCTCGTTTGGTGTTTTATCGATAAATATAATGTTTTCTTCGTAAAATGACGCTTTTCATACCTTGAAAATATGACCAAAATAGCCTCGCAAAACTAGTCGCGAAATATTGTACGTTAAGTGTTAGTGGTGAAACTCGATGTTTTTGAAAACCTTGTAACCATATCTAAATGTCGTGCCATTTAACTTTTGGTCATACGTGTCTTGACTAGATAAAAAATCGGCTATCAATGTTATGTCTCGTAAAAACACTAGTTTTTACACTTAGAAAATATTTCTATTAGTGCTGTCAAAATATATATGATTTATCGGGATTCAAACGCGTATATTTTGGTCGTTATAAGCCCGTTTTTCACGTTCTTTATATCCAAAGTTTCGTATTAACATGTACTAACATATTTTCAGTCGGTCGGCTCCTCTAGGTTACGTTTAATGCCTCATTTTGTCCGTCGAATCTCGGCTAAGAGCATGTGTTATTTTCAGAAAATAGTTTTTCGTCGTTCAACTTGGAAAAATCATAACTTTCTCGTCGTAAGTCCGTTTTTATCCGTTCAAAAGGCCACGGTTTCATTTTTGAAAGTATTTTATAAATATGAAATCCAAAATTAGTCATGGTCCATTGAGTTTTTTGAAACTTTCAAAAACGGACAGAACCTTTTTATATTTCGTCAAAAACCATTTTTCCTAGTTTCCAAATTATACCAAAACAATTCCAATCACTGCAAAACCAATCGAAACCTACCATACACCTTCTTAGGGTGTCATGGGGTCCTAATCTTCACCAAAATTAGTGGAGTTCATAGGAATAATTATAGGATAATCAAAAACTCATTATAAGTAGAAAAATACTTGAAAAGTTGTATATAACATATCATATTTGGCACTTGGGTAAAACAAGAAAAACACAAGATTAATGATTTGAAATCCTTACAGTGGGGTGTTTGTGGATCGAGTAGAAAGAAAGCCAAGAACATAAATAAAAATACTTAATGGAAAACACCCTTGGTATACCCTTGTTATGAACACTAAGTAATCTAGCCATGTGAACCAAATACCAAGCTTTTCTTGCCCCTCTTTGTCCTAGCTGCTGTCGTAACCCCAAGAAAGAATTAAAAAGAGTTTGTGTGTTTGTTTTAGTATTGAAATAAAAGAAAATGAAGTTGTAGTAGTAGCATATAAGGAAAAAGAGATGTAAAGTTGAAACAAAATATCAAGGTGACCAAGATCCATAAAACAAGGAGAGTAAGGTGTTGGTGATGTCGTGTGAATGAAGAGGAAAACAGTAGAAAAATTTTGACTAGATGGCTTGGTATATCTTGTAAGGTTTTGTAATATTACTGACATAAATTGTAGTATTTTATTAGTTTTAGGGGATACCGGGTACTGAGTTTACTAGAAATGAATTTTAACGGCACCAAATAAAGGATGACGACGTTGAAATAATTATGAAATCATGCTACTGGAAAGAATCGGGTGTTAAAATAGTCGTCGTGTTAAAATATCGTGATCAGACGTAATTATCAGCGTATACCGGAAAGTATAGCAACAGGTCTCAAAACGCCGGATAAATTAATAATATAAATTTTATATTATTATAATAAGTATGAAAATATTTTAGGATCATAGTCGGGAGTGTCGGGTATATGTTAGTAGTAAAAACTGAGTGGTAACGTTTATTAATAAATAAACATACGTAAATTAAAATAATCCGTGCATGACCTAATATGCTAATGATTTTACTGATGATATGTAGACTATTCTAGTCTATATGAAGTGTCCTTACTCATGATACGGGAATTCGCAGCTAAACCACACTGGTTGCGCGAATATGAAAACCCGTAAACTCGGTTTACGAGAAGATGCATGGTGATCATGAATAGTGATTTTCCTCCGGGAATGAATAGTGTTTTGTGAATAGAGAAATTGTGAAACACTTCTCAGAATCTCAAACTGACTCCAAAAATGATGAATAGTGAAATGATGAATAGTGATCAATGAATAGTAACTTTCGAGATGAATAATGAAATTTTGACGTTTGAAAAAGGACCTGAAATTACGAGTTGTGACATAATGAGACACAAGGTCTTTTGGATATTAAGTATTTAGGGTGTAATGTTATAGTATGTTGGTTAAACTAGTGAAGTAGGTTCACATAGGGCGGCTTGGTGTTGGTTTTTGGTTAATCTCTCACGCAAGAAGAAACCAAAGGGTGGCTTTGTGTCAAGTTGTGGGGGAACCAAAGGGAGAAAATAAAAGAAATAGATGTACCAGTAGGATTGTTGAGGTGTTTGAGCTTGTGTACATAACGTATGGATGTCGAGTTAGGATCCAAGGAGAAACAAGGTGTCACTAGAACAAAGTGCGGTGGTGTCGAGCCTTCTATCAAAATTTGGACAAGCTAGGCTCGTGTGAGTCCTTGGCCCAAGGCAAAAAAATAAACCATAAGCCTTGAGGTGTTCGGCCTAAAAAAAACCAAGAAAGAAACATGCTTTTGGGCTTAATGTGTCGCTCGGCCCAACAGTGACAAAAGAAAGAAACGGTTCTTGGGCTTATGTGATACGCGGCCTAAATAGAAAAGGAAGGATAATATAGTGGGCTTTAGGAAATCACGGGCCCAAAATGATAACGAGGTGTTGGTGATTAATACGTTCGTAACTTTATTTTCAGTGTCGGTGTCAGTTCGTGCAAGACTTGAAAATATTAACGGTGATTCTCATACGTATATATATATATATATATATATATATATATATATATATATATCGGTGTCATTACAAGGTGTCGTGTCGCAAGTGGGAGTTACTGGTGTTAACCTCATTGGGTGGCATCCAAGAGTGACTAATGGTGATACAAGGTGATAAACATACGGTGACCAAAGTGTTTCAGGTGTCAAGCAAACGGTGTCTTATAAAAAAATAGCCCGGAAGTATGGCTTTGATTAGAATAGGTTTGGTAATTAGCATTAATAAATGACATGGGATTTTACGGAGTATTACAGTACCTACCCATTAGATTGGATTCGTCCCGGAATCCAGAGTTGAATCGGTGCTCGGGGTTGATTTTTCGAGTAGATGTGGATATTTGGCACGAATTTAGTCCTCGCGCTCCCAAGTGAACTCGGGCCCTCTATTAAAGTTCCATCTGACCTTAACAATGGGAATGCGACTATGCTTAAGTCGTTTGACCTCCCGATCCATAATCTCGACGAGTTCCTCAACAAAGTTTAATTTATCATCGATTTTGATTTCTTTCAACGGAATTACGAGAGTTTCATCCGATAAACACTTTTTCAAATTTGACACGTGGAAGTTGTTATGTACTCTACTGAGCTCTTTAGGGAGTTCAAGTTTGTATGCCATAGGACCGATCCTTTCAATGATCTCGAAGGGTCCAATGTATCTTGGGTTTAACTTTCCACATTTTCCAAACCTTATCATCCCTTTCCAAGGTGATACCTTTAGCATGACCCTGTCTCCAACTTGAAACTCCATTGGTTTCCTTCTTACATCGGTATAGCTCTTTTGCCGATCTCTGGCGGCTTGCAACCGTTGTCTAATCTTTACTATTTTCTCAGTGGTTTCAAGAATCAACTCGGGACCTGAGAATTGTACATCTCCAATCTCAGCCTAACAAACTGGTGATCGACACTTTCTTCCATAAAGTGCTTCAAATGGTGCGGCCTTGATACTGGCGTGATAACTGTTGTTATATGAGAATCCTGCTAACGGTAGGTGCTTATCCCAGCCTTTTCCAAAATCGATCACACATGCCCGAAGCATGCCTTCTAGGGTCTGAATAGTCCTTTCACTTTGACCATCGGTCTGTGGATGGTAAGCGGTACTCATATCTAACTTAGTTCCCAATGCTTTCTGTAAAGATTGCCAAAAGTTAGACGTGAAACGGCTGTCTCGGTCTGAGATAATAGAAATCGGCACTCCATGCCGTGAAACTATCTCCTTCAAGTATAAACGTGCAAGAATATCCATATCATCAGTCTCTTTGATTGGCAAGTAATGTGCTGACTTCGTGAGACGTTCGACACTGACCCAAATAGTGTCAAATCCACCTGATGTCTTGGGTAATTTCGTAACGAAGTCCATTGTAATTCTCTCCCATTTCCACATTGGTAGTTTTGGTTGAATCAAAAGACCGGATGGCCTTTGATGCTCAGCCTTTACTCTTGAGCAGGTCAAACATTTACGACATACTCTGCAATGTCAGCTTTCATGTTTGCCCACCAATACAACTTCTTAAGGTCATGATACATTTTGTCTGAACCATGATGAATGGAATATCTGGATTTATGAGACTCATGCATGATGAGGTCTCGTATTCCTCCATACAATGGAATCCAACTTTTGTCCTTGAAACACAGTCTTCCATCTGGTTTCTTTACAAATCCATTCATGCTCTCTGGCATGCCGTAAATCTTCTCGTGCGGTCTATGCTCTTCTTTAAGGGCCTCAGATTGAACTTCAAGAATTTGAGACGGAAGTGGTGATCTGATTGTCATTCCCAACGATCTGACTCTAAGGGGTCTAAGTCGTTCCTTTCGACTCAAGGCATCTGCTACAACATTTGCCTTCCCAGGGTGATAACGAATTTCACAATCATAATCACTTAGTAACTCTAGCCATCGGCGTTGCCTCATGTTCAACTCCTTTTGATCTAAAATGTGCTGAAGACTTTTGTAATCGGTGAAGACCGTACACTTGGTTCCATATAGGTAGTGTCTCCATATCTTAAGAGAGAATACTACCGCTCCTAGTGAGATCATGAGTGGTGTAGTTTTCCTCGTGAGGTTTAAGTTGTCTAGAAGCGTAAGCAATTACTTTAAGTCTCTGCATCAATACGGCACCCAGACCTTGGATTGATGCATCGCAATATACCACGAAATCCTCACTTCCTTCGGGTAATGCTAATATTGGTGCTTCACAAAGCTTCTGCTTCAAAAACTAAAATGTCGATTCTTGCTCTTCTCCCCAGTCAAACTTCTTCTTCTATGTTAACTCAGTCAAAGGCTTAGAAATCCTTGAAAAGCCATCACTAAATCTCCGATAGTATCCGGTAAGACCTAAAAATTGGCGTATCTTGGTAGGACTCATAGGGGTTGCCCAATTGTTAACAGCTTCGATCTTGGCGGGATCAACATGAATACCCTTACTGTCAATAACATGCCCAAGAAATTGTACCTTCTCGATCCAAAAATCACACTTGGAGAATTTGGCCTATAATTTCTCTTCACTGAGCAGTGTTAGTATAGTCCTTAAGTCTTCTGCGTGCTCTTCCTTACTACGTGAATAAATAAGGATATCATCGATGAATACAATCACAAACTTGTCCAAATATGGTTTGCACACTCGGTTCATTAAATCCATAAATACAGCGGGTGCATTTGTTAGACCGAACGACATTACTTGGAATTCGTAGTGGCCGTATCTCATCCTGAAAGTTGTCTTAGGGATATCTTCTTCCCTAACTCTCCATTGGTGATAACCCGACATTAAATCAATCTTCGAGTAAACACTCGATCCTTGCAGTTGATCAAACAGATCGTCAATCCTTGGTAACGGATATCGATTCTTCACCGTAAGCTTGTTCAACTCATAATAATTGATACACATCCGGAAGGTTCCATCCTTCCTCTTTACAAACAACACTGGTGCTCCCCATGGTGACGAACTTGGGCAAATAAATCATTTATTTGACAATTCCTGCAATTGCTCATATAACTCCTTCATTTCAGACGCTGCTAGCCTATAGGGTGCTCATCCTACGGGTTCTGCTCCTGGCACCAGGTCAATTTGAAATTCCACTTGATGTGTTGGCAGAAGGCCAGGCAAGTCCTCTGGAAATACCTCAGGAAAGTCCTTGACTACTGGCACATCCTCAAGTCGCTTCTCCTCTGACTTTTTCTCGGTGACTTAAGCCAAAAAGGCTTGACATCCGCGTTCGATGTACTTCACCACTTTGACGCAAGAAACAATGCTTAGATGTGTTTTACTTCGCTCACCACGAACAATTAAGGTTTTGTCTTGAAGAGGGATGTGAACGACTTTCTCGTCACAGATGATTTTAGCACGGTTCTTGGATAGCCAATCCATTCCTATAACGACATCGAAACTACCAAGTCTAATGGGCATAAGGTCTATGACGAAAGGAGTCTTCAATAGGTGTAGGGTGCAACCCCGGAGTATGGTGTTAGTGCTTACTAGCTTTCCATCGGCAAGTTCAATTTAGTATGTGGTGTCTAGTTTGGTTGGTGTAATATTAAGTAGAGATGCAAGAGAAATAGATACAAAACTTTTATCGGCTCTGGAATCAAATAAAACTTTAATGAGGCGGTTGTTAAGAAGGAACGTACCCATGACTACGTTCGGATCTTGCCGAGTGTTTCCTTCTCCCAGCACGTACACTCTTCCTTGTGCATTGTTGTCCTTGTTTGGGCACTGACGCCTGTAGTGTCCTTTCTCTCTACAAGCATGGCATACCACAGCCACGGGTTGCAAGTTAGCTCCTGTAGCCTTGCAATCTTGTGTCTTATGACCGGTCCTTAAACATTTTCCACACTTAGCATAACAGAGTCCAGTGTGGTGCAGCTTACACTTGTTGCAGAACGGGGCAGGTCCAGCATACCCAGCATTCTTGACTGGTGCGGCGACATAAGCTCTGGCAGCTTCCTGTCATCGGTTTTGTTGGTTGTGGTGAGTGTTTCTTTCCTGGTGATAGTTACGGTTGGGGTTACGGTGGTTGTTGTTGTTGTTGTTGTTGTTGTTGTTGTTGTTGTTGTTGTTGTTGTTGTTGTTGTTGTTGTTGTTGTTGTTGTTATTGTTGTTGTTGTTGTTGTTGTTGTTGTTGTTGTTGTTGTTGTTTGTCTTCCGATCATCAAACTTTCTTTTGTAATCATTGTTTCCCTGAGCAGAGTTACGCTTAATCTCTCGGTCTAGCAGTCTTTGGGCAATAGTCATTGTAGGACCATAGAACAACCTTAAACACTTATGAATCTTGCGTTATTCTAGAGAGAGAAAGTAAGTAGAGAGAGAGAGTGGGTAGAACTCCTAGTGTGTGAAATAATGAGACAATGTTATTACTAAGAGCACCAACCTCTTCCATGAGAATTACAAGTATTTATAGTGGTTGTCTAGGGCTTCACATATCTTTGACATTATTACATAACTAGCCCTTAGACTTTATAATATCATGAAAACATTAGTAAAACTTCATCATAATAATATTCTAAAGCAACCTATTACATAATATTAATGACCAACACTTTCTAAAAATAAAATACGATCCTAACAATCTCCCCCCTAAGTGTTGGTCATTGAAGGTTGCGCGACATCATCATCTTTGTCTTTAAAATTTAACATTCATAACTCTTGACGTCTTTAAGAATCATGAGATGAATCATAGTTCCTAGTTCATCATGCTTCATCCAGTGTAGATGTAGTGATCCAATGATGTCATCTGCCTTTTGTCACTTCTTTGTCTTTGGTGGATATGCGCCTTTCCAACATGCTCATACATCTTTAGTCTTTGTCATACATACATTTTTTTCCCGTTCTTTAACTTTGATCTTTGTCACTTTACTTTGTAGATTCTTCTTTTTGGCGTAGAATCTTTCTTTGACTATTGCTATCCTTTGATCTTTATGAGAACTTTCCTTTGACTTTGTGATGCATGTATGAGCATGTGGAATCCATCACCATGGAGATGATGTATAGCTGCAGGTAAACAGTTAGCAATAAATCAACTGGTACTTACAGATAAGGAATTAGAGATCATCAACAGCATATTCTGAAGACTCCTTCTAACCCTTACCATGGCCGTTCCCATTTCGGATACTCCTGAGGGAGCTTACGAGACCTACTATGTAGCTCAACGAATGGGTGAGTCGCTGTGGATCACTCCATGATTGTAGACCGTTTGAAACCACCGCGAACACTAAGCGTAACGCATAAAGAATTACCGAAGTGACCTGCTGTCAGGGCTGCTTGATGTTGATCCTGGCAGGAATTTCTGTTCAATCATTGAGAAAATACATAAGTAAATCATCTCATAAACATTCTTGGCATATTGCTAAGATCTGCGTAGGACTCTTAAGTTTACATCTGGCGTCCTTAATGATGAACAACCAGTGTAGAAATATGATGTGTTCCTATGAAATCTTTTGATGAATCTCGGGGCTCTAGACTCGATAAGTGCAAATTTGGTTTCCTATGCGGAGATTAGGGAGAGGTCTCCTGTTTCAATATCAACCATCTCTAAAAGACAAGTCGATAGATTACACCGATTCCCCGTGAGAATGAAACAAGCTCTTTTAAGAGAACTTGAGTGGCTAGAAGGTTAAGTGCAGTGCGTCACTGGGTCCATGACGTCTTTATCTTCAATACCGGTGTCACCTTAGCAACAACTAGTAGCATACGAATTGAACTCGGTGTCTGCCCTAAGGTTGAACATATGGAGGGCTATTTCTTTTCACCCTTTTTCATAACTTTTCTTTTTAATTCTTCAACCCCTTCTTTCTCCTTTCTCATTTTCTCCTTTTTTTCAATCATACTTAAGGACTTCTAATTCTAATCTATTGGATTTGTCCTTGGGTAGATCCCTCCGGCTCTGGCGGATCATAGGACGGTTTTTCCTAACCTTAGTCACCTTATATCTTCATGACTATCCTATTGTTGCCATAAAACCATTCATTTGAAAATCTCTCAAAGTGTTTATGATTATGAAACATATTTGTTGACACTATGAGAGTTTTGGTTTCTTTTAAAGGACTCCCCTTTCACATGTGCTCATGTAATTTTTAAGAAATTTGCACATGCGGGAGGAGTTTGCACTTTATGAATTGATCCACTTTCAGTGAATATGACCGATTCGAGACACGCTTACATCACTAGTAAGACTAGCTTGAAGTTATTACCCATCCTGGTCAAGTCCAAAGAAAGTCTCTCGATACGGTACATTCTACTCAGACAAGTCCTATTCGAGACACGCTTACATCACTAGTTAAACTAGCTTGAAATTATTACCTGTCCAGGACAAGTCGTTTCAATTACTTACATTTTAAGCTTCGTCAATTCATTGGTACTTTCTCAGTCGAGCTCTTTTGAGATTCAGTCACAAACTTTAAACATCTTTGATCACATTTTAATCATGTCTTCTCCCCTTCAAAAATAGTATATCGTGATATTTTTGATATCAACTGATTCAGAAAAAGCTTTTTGGAGAGATCGACAGAATTCATTTTGCATGAATTCGGAACATTTTTGTTTTTGTACTCCCCCTTAATGATAGCTCATTTTAAAATCAATTAAGGGTTTGGAGGGAGTTATCTTGAGCACTAATTTTGAGAGATTTTGAGAAATCTTTTGAACAATCTTGAAAAAGTGCTTATGAATTCTATTTTGAAAACGAGTTTTTGTTTGAAGTCTTTTTCTTTTGTTTAGACTCGAACTTTTTGAAAAAGATTTCGTCGTTCAACGTACGAGTCCTTGATTTGAAAATAATCAGAAGTTATCATTTAAGTTCGGGTTTCATACGGAAGTGTACAAAAGCCATAGTGAAGAAACATTTGAGAAACGACATGTTTTAGAAAAACATTTTAAAGAACTCCCGTTCAAGCATCTGTACATATCCGTATGATTGTTGAATGACATTTCTAGAAACGTACAGAATATTGATTTATACGAAAGACATGTCGTGAGAAGAATATTTTTGGATTTTTTGATTTTATATTGTTTTTGTATTTTTTTTAATTTTCTATTTTTGTATTTTGTTTTTGTTGGTTTTTCAAATTTTGTATTTTGTTTTTTCAAAAATATTTACAGCGAAGCGATTTTGAAAACATTTTTCAAGAAGATTCGATAAGACGTTCTAGTACCTCAGGAGTTAGGCTTCGCATGCCAATTCGTCGAACTAAATCGTCAAACCGTTCTTTTGGAAGGGCTTTAGTAAAGAGATCGGCGAGTTGGTATTCAGTCTTAATGAAAAATAATTCAACAGTATCCTCTTCTACGTGCTCTTTGATGAAATGGTAGCGAACTTTGATATGCTTAGTCTTTGAGTGTTGTACGGGATTGCACGAGATGGCTATGGCACTTTTTGAGTCACAATACATAGGTATTCTATCAAAATGAAGCCATATTCTGTGAGCTGTGTCCGCATCCAAAGAACTTGGGCACAACACGCAGATAGAGACACATACTTGGCTTCGGTGGTTGATAGTACAGTACAATCCTGTTTCTTTGACGACCAGCTTACTAGCTTTTCACCTAAAAATTGTGCTCCACCTGATATACTCTTTGCTTTAACTTGATCACCGGCATGGTCGGCATCTGAAAATGCTATTAGTTTAAACTCTGAATCCTTCGAATACCAAAGTCCCATGTTAATGGTGCTTCGTAGGTACCTAAAGATGCGTTTAACCTCTTTGAGGTGAAGTTCGGTAGGCTTTGCCTGAAACCGTGCTAATAAACAAACAGCAAATTGAATATCGGGTCGACTAGCAGTTAGGTACATGAGAGAACCGATCATGCTCCGATATTTCTTCGGATCAATGGGTTTCCCAAACAAATCAGCACCTATTTTTGGTGAAGTGACCATTGGTGTACCAACAGAATCACAGTTTTCCATTTCATGTTTTTTCAAAATCTCTATTTTATATTTAGCTTGATTGATAAAAATACCATGAGGGGATTGATGTTTTTGTAAACCAAGAAAGAATTTTAGTTCCCCCATCATGGACATTTCAAATTTTCTTTTCATGAGATTTTTAAAATGTTTTGAATGGCTAGGATTGGTTGATCCAAAAATAATGTCGTCCACGTAAATTTGAACGATCAAAATGTCATATTTGAATTTTTTGGTAAACAAGGTGTCATCAACCGTTCCTTTGGTGAAATTGTTTTTAAGCAAGAAAGATGATAGTTCGTCATACCACGCTCTCGGAGCTTGTTTTAAACCATAAATGGTTTTCTTAAGCTTGTAGACGTAGTCTGGATGATCTTTGTCGATGAATCCTTCTGGTTGACTCACATACACCTCTTCTTTCAGAGTTCCATTCAAGAAAGCTGTCTTAATGTCCATCTGATACACTGTGATGTTTTTGTGAGCGGCATAGGCTAAGAAAATCTGGACTGCTTTAAGTCTAGCTACAGGCGCGAATGATTCTTCGAAATGTATCCCTTCTTCTTGTGGATATCCTTTAGCCACGAGACGAGCTTTGTTGCGAATTACAGTCATTTCCTCATCCATTTTGTTCTTCCACAACCACTTGAGATCAAGAAAACGTTTATCAAGTGGTCGTTCAACAAGTTCCCAACTATCATGTAACTGGTATTGAAGAATTTCCTCCTGCATCGCTTCGATCCATGGGTATTCTGCCATTTCTTCTTGAATGTTCTTTGGTTCTTTGAGGCATATAGAGCAAATGTAGATACACATTTCAGGATATGTGGCAAGTTGTCTTCTTTTCTAAACTGGCCTTGAAGGTTTACCAATAACGTGTTCAATTGGATTGTCTTTTGTCCATTAGAGTGTAGAAGGGTACCTTGGGTTAAACCTATGTGTATTAGACGGTTCTTGTAACCTTGAAGAAAATTCAGCATAGTTTGTTGCAAACGGGTTTTCAAATACTTCTTCTTCTTCTAATGCAACATCGTTTGAATTATTTGTTGGTTCTTCTTGAAAATTTGTGTTTTGTTGTTGCTCATCAACTCTTGGTAGAACAATTTCAATGACTGCAGTTGCTTGAGTAGATGTTGATGATGCTAAGGGAGTTGGTGCTTCAGCTTCGATTGTTGTAGATGCATCTTGTGATGGTGGTGGTGGTTGATGGTTTTGAGCGGGTGCAGCGGAATGTTGTTGAGATGCATTTGTCGAAGTTCCACCATAATATTCATCAAACATTAACTCGAAGAAATTTTCCAGTTCTTGTTCTGAAGGTTTTTCGGTGTTTGTTGATTGAGCTCCTTGAGGTACGAGTCCTGAACTAATTTGTCCAGAAGTCTGCGGGTTTGGTGCGGGTCCTAATCTGTTTTGATTAGAAGCCATCAGATTAAGTGTGGGTTCTAGAGCGAGTCTCTCAGAAGCCATCTGTGAAATCTCGTCAAACTTCACATTCATCGTCTCCATTATCCTTTTCGTTCTTACATTATACACCCTGAATGCCCTCGAGTTTTCTGAATATCCAATGAAGATTCCAATATCACCCTTAGCTTTTAACTTTCCTAGATCTTCTCTGTCGTTCGTCGGATAACACAAAGCGCCAAACACGTGAAGATAAGAGATATCCGGTTTCCGATTGTACACAAGCTCATATGGTGTTTTATTGAATCTTGGATGGATTAGGGATCGGTTTTGAGTAAAACAAGCAGTGGCAACAGCATCAGCCCATAAGAATAGTGGTGCACTAGAATACATCAGCATTGTGCGAGCAGCTTCCACAAGTGTTCGGTTTCTTCTTTCAACTACCCCATTCTGCTGTGGAGTTCTAACAACTGATGTTTGGTGAGTGATACCCACATCTTCAAAATATGTTCTTAACTCCTGATTTGTGAATTCTGTGCCATTGTCTGTTCTTACAATCCTTACTTGAGCTTAAAGTAGAACTTGAATACGCTTTAGAAAGGTGATGATGATGCTTGGTGCTTCGTCTTTTGATCTCAAAAACTTTACCCAAGTATATCTTGAATAATCATCAACAATAACAAGAATATACTTCTTCCCATTAATGCTTTCAACTCTCAATGGGCCACATAAGTCCATGTGTAACATATGTAACCTTGCTTCCGAACTAGGTACGGTTTTGGATTTATATGATGCTCTTTTACTTTTTCCTTGTTCGCATGATGGACATAGGTGTTCCTTGGTGTATTTGAACTTAGGAAATCCGGTGACGATGTTGTCTTTCGCTAACTTGTTGATGGTGTCGAAATTGAGATGGGATAATCTTCTATGCCACAGCCAGGACTTTGTTTCTGTTGCCCTTGTCATAAGACAAATTGGTGATGTAGAAGCCATTTAGTTGATGTCGATAGCATACAAGTTTGTGCAACGATTACCAGTTAAAGGATCATCACCAACCAAACTTCTAACAAAAACCGTGTTTCTCCTAAATACAACTTCAAAATCTGCATCACAAAACTGCCCAACAGAAAACAAATTGTGTCACAACCCTTCGACATAGTAAACTCGAGTGATTAAAAAATTCCCAAACTGAAGATCTCCAAAGCCCAGAATAGCTGCTACATGATCATTTCCAAAGCGTACAGTTCCCATGAATTTCCAGACGAAATTGATCAGCAGCTTTAAATTTTTGGTCATGTGCTTGGAGCAACCCAAGTCGACGATCCAAAGACATATTTCGATAACCTGCGAAGAACAGAAGATTTTGTATTTGGAAACCGTTTTGAATTTGGTTCCATTAGGTTAGGGGTAAAATCCATATCACACTCATAGAATGTTTCTACATGTTCAATTTGAACAACTTTCAATTTTCCATCCTGGAGAATGAATTCTCTACCCGTTGGTTTCCATACACAATACTTAAGATACTTCCTAGGCATTCAGCTACTAGTGGTAGACCTAAAGCCTGCAACTAATCTTTCAATAGATCTAGATCTAGCACTAGTTCCTTTTGGAACGTTCTTCTGTTCAGGCGTAACATTCACATTCTTAGAAACACATTCATCATGAACATAATTAATTAAACATTTCTTACATATCAAACAAACAAAGTCATTACATGCATTCAAACCAGTACTCTCGACATTACATTCAGATGAAACATGTTTCTTATTACAAAGCGATAAATTTCCAGGGTGTTCTTCTACTTCTTCAAATTTATTCTTGCTACTACTCGTAGAGGCAGGCGAGACTCTATTGTTCCTTGTATTGCTCCTAGGCTTTAGTTTGATGCTCCTAGAGGTGCTTTCTAATCCAGTAGAAGGTAAGGGACACGCATTAGGATTTATATTGTTGTCTTGAGAAGTTGATGTAGCATTCCTAGACTCTTTAGGATTATCTTTTATGCTCTTGTCGTTTGTTCCATATGTTTTAGATGTGGAGGTAGACTCAATAGTGGGACTAATCCTATAAAGGCCAGGTGCTATCACTTTTGATGTTTTGACAACCGTTTTTCCTTTATCAACAATCTTTTCATTTTCACTTTGCTTGGGCAAGGGTGTTGGAGTGACTGGTTTTGGCAAATCCTTTTTCTCATTGACTTTTGAAGCAAACCGTGAAATTGACATTTTTGGTTTTTGAACCGTGTTTGAAACATTTGGTTTCTCTGAAGTCAATGGTTTTGCAAACTTAGTTTCCTCACCCTTCCCTTTTTGATTTTCAAGCTAAGCCCTCAAAAGATCATTTTGATCTGTCATGTTCTTGAAGGCACGCTAATACGACAGTTTGTCATACTTGCATTCTTCCCTTTTTCGATCAAGTTATTTAACACATGACACATTTTCTTTTTCAAGCTTTATAAGAGCATTTTCATATTTGGAAACAATTTCGGAGGTCTCAGCTCTCAGTCGTTCGTCGTCTTGAACAAAATATGCTTATAAAATGATGGACATAATATCAGTAGATAGAACTGCTTCGAAGAGAGAATCATTTAAGTTTTCCAAAACATTGATTTGCTCAAAAGATTCATTAGCCTTCTTTATCAAAGATTTGTGATCCTTGACGAAGTCAGCTGTTTCTTTCAAAAATGCTTGTTCAAAATGAATTACACGAGTATGGATGTTATTAATTTGAGGAGCAAATTCACTTTCAAGATCTTTTTAAGTTGTAAATGAACCGTGGAATTCCAATTGATCTCATTTAGTCTCGTTTTAGATTCTAAAGTCGTTTTAAGTTGCGCAAGTCTGGTTTTAAGATCATCAAGATATCTGTCACACCCCGCCAAAGCGGAAACACGAGGTGCAACATAACCAATAATCATCACAAAAGAGATATAGAACAATACCATAATTCACATTAAGGGAAAAGTATATCATTACAACATTGTTAAAACTTCATTATGCAAAGACCTTGAAGAAAAGCTTACTGACGATCACTTGAAATGCATGAGAGAAAACGGGTCAACTATGAAAATAGTTGGTGAATACACACGTTTTATATAATATGAAAACCTTTAAGAGAGAGTATAAGTTTTTAGTCTTTGAGAATAGTCCACAAGGCAAAAGGCATTGTCAATCCACTCAGTTGCAAGTCCCGCCCATACAAGACTTGTAACCTGTGTATTCACAACCCATTGCATAAAAAGTTGTATGTCTAGTAGTCATGTACACGTGGTCAATATAGTTCACAATAAGGGCACATAGTATGTAACACCCCAACCCCAAAAGGCTAAAGTGTAACATTATGGGGTCAAATCAGAACATAAGCAAGCGGAATATACTAAACAATACAAGGGTTACAAAGCAAATCGAATAAATGATAAGGTGCTAAAACTAAGCATAACAGCTTCCAAACTAATTACAATCTAAGAACCAAAAGAGGAATCTCTAAGTCCATCTCTAATCCATGGGGAGCTATCAACCGTGTAGTCCACTAAAAGCTCCTAAGCACTCTTCCCTCAAACCCAGCTTCTTTCTAAATGGCCGCAGGAAAAGAAATGCGGCTGAGCTTAAAAAGCCCAGTGAACAGATATAAACAAACAAAAGCTAATAATAAAAGGGAAACGAAAGTGAATCCGAAATGAATCAAAGCAAACCTGTTGATATGAATATCAAAGAATATGGAACATATGATAGAATCAACAGAATATGATCAAAGGGAATCAAAGGAAAATGGAACGAATCATAAGTGTAAGCAAATGAACTAAGGAAAGCATAAGTCAATAACAATAAAGAAGTTAGAACAACAAGGATCACATATATGGTACAAGTAACAGAAATGCCCAACAATCATATATCAAATTGTACATAGAGTAGCTAGCTCAATGTACCAAATGTGAAATGGAGTGTATCGCACACACATACCCATTCACCAAATTCAAAACAAAACAAAGTACCTAGGATGCATCCATACGCCCCCTGCATAACAAATATACATATATCAAGCTCTAGGCTAAGCATACACACAATAATAATAATGGCCATGGTGCTATAGCATAATAGGGAACGCTATGGACAAAAACCCACCTCCACAGATAGTGTCAATACCACTGGTGCATCAGTGGCAAGGCCATGGACTTCCCATGACTGGCTAATAATTCTAACACATAAAGGCAAAACATATAATGGGCATAGAACTAGGAAATGCTATAGGAAATGGAATATAGCATACAACAAATATCAAAGCAAATCATAACAGAAACGGATCGATCAAATATGGATCATACAAAGGGATCATAGAAATGGTTCAAATCAAAGTTCAAAATCAAAGGTTCATATCATGAGGTTCAAGTCAAAGGTTCATAATAGCAAAAGGGTTCATAGCAAAGGTTCCAAATTTGAAGTTAAATAATCAAAAGATGTTAAAGAAAGTCATGAGAAATCCTAGAGAATAAAACAGATTAAGGACTTTAGAAAATTATTTAAAACCTTTTTATCGTAAAAGTATTCCTTTAAAAATACATTTCATAAATGTCATAAACCCTTCATATAAAACTGGCATCGTATCGTATTAACATAAATCATTTCAAAAACAGTTTTTCCCAAAAGTCATCAGGTTATATTTTTAAAAGGGTTTTCATACGAAATCATACTATCAAATGAACCAAGGATATCAGGCGTATAAATATCAGAAATCATAATAGTGGCAATGGAACGGATCATGAGTCATAAGAAACCTTACTGAAAGGTTAGAATATCTGTACCTCAACCAGATGACAAAGTAGATAAGAGAAAGGATCAAATAGAAATAGGAATCACTCCTTCTTCACAGAATCTAGAAGAAATAGAAGCCAAGAATTATTTACCAGTTTATTTCAAATCAGATTACTCCTTATTAGGCTATCTTTTCATTTTAAGTAACTTTCCATTTTTAGCAAGTTTCCTTATTTAGTAAGTTTCCATAATTAAAAAGATTTAAGATCGAAATGCAAGTTAAGTCATTTATTAAACATTATTATGGAATTAGGGTTCATTTTAATAAGTCATAATGATTTTAGGGTTTAAATAGATCACTTTCCATATTTTAGGGTTTCAAATGCAAATATGGCATAGTTAAAGGTCTAATGTGTAAATATTACATGTTTTCATATTTTATACAAATTACACATAAGTTAACAATATCAAACCCTCAAGTTTACAAATATATCCATAATAATTCCATATTAGCACATTTAACCCTTAATTATAAGAATTAACACATTTTACCCTTCATATGATATTTATACGAATGATCCTTCCATTTTTATAATTTACAAAATAACCCCTCTGCTTTTAATAATTTCCAAATCAAATCTATTTATAATTAGATTACCTTTTAAACCTTCTTGTTTCAAATTTAACACATAACACCCCCATATTATAACTTATACAATTTACCCCTGGTCCAATACAAGTTACAAAAATATCTCATAAGTTTATAAAATTACAAAATCCACCCTTTACTTTTAATAACATAAATCGGCTAAACAAATAAATCAAAACCATCAACCTTGATTTTTTCCCAATCATTACCATCATCATTATAGAATCATTACAACATTTTTTATCACTAAACATCACCCAAAACCCTAACCCTAATTCATTCACCCCATTTATTTATATATTTCGACCAGATTAATAAAAAATAAATCAAAATAATTACCATAGGCTTCAAATAAGTGTAACCATATTTTATTATGTTATACATACATAATAACACAGCACAAAAATCAGATCTAGCCACCAAAATTTCATTTTGGGGTGAAATTAGGTTTTTTTAAGTTTATAAAATGAAAATAGGTAACAAATAAATTATATAGGAGAGGGGGGAAATTATGGCCAGATTTGGGGCTAATAAAAAGAGAGAAAAAAAATCAGAAAATGATTCTATCCATAAATAGATTAAGCATATCCCTTTATTTAAATATTTTGTACAACTTTTTAATTCATTTTGGACCTTATATTTATTTTAGGCATGGCATAACATTTTTTTTATAAGTTCAAATATTTCAAATGTTCCCACAAAAATAATATTGCTCATTGTTTACTCATTTCCAAGTGTTTGGGGAATTATTTGGTGCTATATTTAAGTGTTTTTTTAAGTTTTTGGTTATAGGGGCATTTTGGTCATTTTACATGTTTTAAAATTTTGGGTTTTACATAGTATATAATAAAGTATGTGGCAATGCTCCTAAAATAAATAATATGCGTTCCGTAGACAGGGGAACGAAAGGTTGGCCGACCTCTAATAGCGCTATCCATACTACCTACTGCTCCACACAAGGAAGCCGTACGAACGGTATGTATAAACTGGAGTGCGAACGGCAAACCAGTCGGAGACTAACAATTGCGGAGGTACGAACAGTACATCATTCACAAACTATTATATATTATTAAGTCAAAGCTACTCCGTAGACAGGGGGTATTTTATATTGTTGCTCCGTAGACAGGGGAGACTTTAGGTCATAGTACGTACGGTACATTAAGTTCAAAAGTTTAATTCAAGTTCAAGAGTTCAAACAAGTTATAAGGTCAAAACAAGTTAAAAGTGTTCATAATAGTCAAAGGGTTCAAAACAATGTTTTGAGAGTTCAATTAATAATTCATGTATCCACCCCAAAACGATTAAAATAGTTAGAAAAAGGGGTTCGTGAATACTCACCTGTTACAAGCGATATGATGACAAAATGTATGAAATGAAATAAGGCGCGAACTCTAGCCGCAACCTAATATGAATGATATGATCTAAGGTAATCAATGAATCAATGCTATACACGCAAGTACGTATGTTATCGATACCACTCTTTAGTTTTGAAAATAATGTTTATCGTCGAAAAATAAATTTTTGACGTCTTGTTAAGTTATAAACTACTTTTCAGGTAAGTACGTTGAAACGGTACTCCACGATCCTCGTTTGGTGTTCTATCGGTAATATAGTGTTTTCGTCGTAGTTTAATATTTTTTTTAACTTGGAAAAAAATATGTCTCAAATAGCCTCGCAAAACTAGTCGTGAAATATTGTGCATTAAGTGTTAGTGTTTGAACTCGGCGTTTTTGAAAACCTTGCAATGATATCTAATTGTCGTGTTATAGAACTTTTGATCATACGCGCCTCGATGGGTAAGAAATACGGCTCTTCATTGTTGTTACTTGAAAAATATAGTTTTTAACACTTAGAGTATATTTTCATATAAAGCTGTCAAAAGTATATATAGTTTGTCGGGTTTCAAACGCGTATATCTTGGTCATTATAAGCTCGTTTTCTACGTTCTTTATATCCACGATTTCGTATTAACATGTACTAACACCTTCTTAGTAGGTCGGCTCCTCTAGGTTACGTCTAACGCCTCGTTTTGTCCGTCGAATCTCGACATACAACATGTATTATTTTCATAAAATAGTTTTTCGTCGTTAAACTTAGAAAAATGATAACTTCCTCGTCGTAAGTCGGTTTTTACCCGTTCAAGCGGCCACGGTTTCGTTTTTGAAAGTATTTTCTGAATATTTGCTCCAAAGGTACTGATGAACCCCTAATATTTCCACGTTTTACAAAAATGGACAGACCTTAATTATATATTGTCAAAAGTGATTTTTCTAGTTCAAATCTTGTACTAATCCCTTCCAATCAACACCAAAGCTATTCTAAACCTACCATACACCTTCTTAGGGTGTCATGGGTTCCTAATCTTGACCAAAAATGATAGGTCCATAAGAATATTAATAGGATAATTTAAATTCATAATAAGTAATAAAATCAAGTATAAGTGGTATGGATCATAGTATATTTGCATGTTTTTGTTACTAGATCATAAAAATATATCAAGTAGATGTTTAAAAGAGTAGGAAAAAGTTAGTAACTTACTTGAAGTGGTGAAGAGTTTTAGAGCTAGAAACTTAATTAATCTATAGGTTTTTATTTCAAAACCTTAAAATAGATTACTAGTATAACTTGGAAATCACTAGATCTTGGAAATTTATGATGTTCTTCTTCTTCTTTGAATCTTGGCCGAACCACAAAGATGGTGGAGAGTTTTTATGTCTTTGTATGTGTAAAATTGTGCTAGTTTACTTGTTTTATATAACTAAAATATCTTAACTTTTATTATATAAAACTAATAAGTACATTGCATTTATTAAATTTTTGTCAAAGCAAGTAAAGGGGGTTTGTTTGGTCGGCTGAAATTTGGGAAAAAAAGGGGGTTGGTTGTGTAAGAGATTTGGTAGGATTGGTAGATTTTATAGATTTTTGTTAGATATTATTAATTTTAGGAGGTATCGGGTACCGAGTTTGCTAGAAATAAAGTTTAACGATACCAAATAAAATGTGACGACGTTGTAATAATTATGAAATTACATTCCTGATGAGAATCGGGTGTTAAAATAATTGTCGTGTTGAGATATCGTGATTCGACGTAGTTTTCAGCATATACCGGAAAATATAGCAACAGGTCTCGAAACACCGAGTAAATTAATAATATAATTTTTATGTCATTATAATGAGTATGAAAATATGTTAGGATCATAGACGGGAGTATCGGGTATATGTTAGTAGTAAAAACTGAGTGGTAACGTTTATTAAATATTTGAACATACGTAAATTAAAATAATGCATATCCATGCATGACCTAATATACGGTTGAACGATAATAATGAATAGTGTTTTGTGAATAGTAAAATTTTTGAATATCATCTCAATGTCTCAAATTAACTTCAAAAACGAGGAATAGTAAAATGATGAATAGTGATCAGTGAATAGTAACTTATGAATAGTAAATTGTCAAAGTTTGGAAATAAATGTGGACGTGAAAAATTACGGGTTGTTACAGTTTACCAGCCTTAAAAGGAATCTCTTCCTCGAGATTCAGTTCGTTCAATCTATAGACATATGTAATCGCGGTCAAATTTGATGAGGCAAACTTTCCCAATCTCGAGCGTAGCCCTCAAAAGACCTTTAGTTAGTTGCTTCTAATTTAATCACACAACTCATCAGACAAGAACTGTCGCTAGTAAGTTCTGCAACATTAACGCAAAACTCTCTCCTCTGGCTATTTCCGGCGCCACCCTTTGCTAACTTTCCGGCCATATTATCCTGGTCTATCGCCTCTCTATCTTCTCGATCTAATCGTGTTGGTATGCAATCGGTAGTCAGGTATATGATTTCATCAAGGGGTGGCTGCTAATCATTGATCTATCCTATTTATAAGAAATCGTCTTTATTTGATCTGCAAAACCTTTAACCCTAATTATTTAGGGTTTCGCATCTCGTTAATCTTGGTTTTCGCTGGTCTCCTTTGCTATTCCCTAACTGATCCCAATAGGTTTTCATCATTCTTAGGGTTTAGTAAATTGTTCTTGCATAAAACCCTTAATCCCTAATCGTTTTGTCAAAATCGTTTAGGGTTTCGCATCAAGAGAATCGTGTTTTTAGGGTTTCTGCAGCCATTGGTTATAATTGTTCCTTATTCTTCTTCTTGTTTAGGTCGGTTTATTGATCGATCATACATATATAAGGACGATTATGTACGTTTGCTGCACATCCATTTAATTCTATTCGATTCCCTATTTTAGGGTATCGTTTATTTTGTGCGCAAAGTTTTTCTGGTTTTCTGGGTAGGATCGACCTTAGTATTCTATAAAGTCGATCTATTTAATCAGAACTGATCCCTACTCGTTGTTAGGGTTTTTCATGAACGAAACTTTTGGGTTTTGTATTACTTGGTTTTGATTAATTGTTATGGTGATTGGTGTTGCTGTTGCAAGTTGGTTCACCAATCTGTTCTTTCATGTTTGTCGACCTTCTGGTCGTGGTTTCCTATTGGTTGGAGTTGCTTATTCGTGGAAGTGGGTTATGAGAGAGATGTTTTATCAAGTTGTTAGGGTTTTGACCCTAGATATTGCATATGCGTGATATTGCTGCTGAATCCATGAACGTTTTTTGCAAATCAGTTCTATACTAGTATGGGGTCTGATTTGATGTGATTATTGTTTATTGTGTGCATGGAATGGGTCTTGAATCCTTATACTTTGCTGCTGATTGATCGCTATTGCTGGATGTCTATGGTGTGTTGCAGTTGGAACTTGATCATTGGATGTCTTCATGTATTCGCTTGTATTTGTTGGAAGATTAGTTCAAGTTCGGTTGTGCTGTAAGGTTGGGTCGCTTAGACCATGTTTATGCTTCAATTCCGATTAGCTACGATGTTCTCTCTTATTAGGTTATTAGATTATGCTTATTGCATAATACTAATAGAAGACGCTATCGGTTGAAGTTGGAAGTTCGCATGCTTATGATCTGGATCGCTAGGATGACTAAGAAGATTTTATTTGAGCTGTGATGTATTGTTTTATTGCTAGTCATGGTTTAGTTGTATTTTAGATCTGTTTGTTATAAGAATGGCCTGTCATTCTTATATAGTGGTTGTGGTAGTGTCCTTAGGGACTTCGATGAGAGACTCACTCTCATCCATTGTACTTAAACGTTTTTTGATTAATGTATTTTACCGGGTGCAGGATTACTCCCCTTTACCCAAAAAAAAGAACTGTCGCTAGTAATCAATCTGTCCGGAAGATAGGATTCAACATCCTAGAAAAATGTCTTTTGAGAGCTTTGCTCGATTTTACAATTGTTTACACCAATCATATCAACTAATAAAAATATAACTAGGGTCGATGTGGTTAGGTCTCAGATTATATCAATTTCGTGAACTTGGTAAGAAATGGAAATAAGTCATGCACTCAAGATAAAGGGGTAGGGAAGTAAGGAGGTTGTTCAAAAGAATGTACCCGGCATGTTGTCCTAGTTCTGTGGTCTTAAATGATCCCTAGGAAGTAACCTCTACCACGTGCGCGGGGGGGGGGGGGGGGGGGGGGGGGATATCAATGTTCTGATCTTGAGGGCCTTCAACTGCCATTCGTAGGTTTGGACGATTACCTCCTTGGTTAGGAGTTCTTTTCAACTTTGGACAGGTATTCTGAAGGTGATCCAGGCTTCCACACTCGTAACAGGCTAATCTTTGTCCTTGGTTTCCATTCCCATTTCGGCAATTCCGACCAAGATGACATGTCTGTTTGCAGTTGATGCACCTTGGGCAGTCTCCTGAGTGGTGGAGGTTACATCGGGTACATTTAGGATGTGAGCCTACATATCCTCTGCGCTCCTAAGTTGTTGCTCCATAGTTTCCAACTACCCGCTGCATTTTGTCCAGTTGATCCTTGTCACGACTTCTTTGTCGATCTTCCTGTCTCTTTCGTGGAGACCATGTGAGGAACCATCCTAGTCAGATCGTGGAAATTGGCTGTGTACTTGTCGACTTCTACTCCTACCATCAAGTGGTTCCAAAATTCTGCTTCCAGCTTCTTCACTTCATCTTTTCTGCAGTACTCGTCAGTTAGTAATTTCTTGAATGCCTCCCAAGATAATCCATTTGCAGCTTCTCTTCCTCTGGTCTGTAGCTGGTTGTTCCACCAAGTCAATGCTCGACCCTGGAGCAGACCCGCAGAGAACTCAACCTTATCCCCTTCAGCACATTTTGTGATACTAAGTTTCGACTCAACATTCTCAAACCATGATAGCAGTCCAATGGCACCCTCAGTGCCATAAAATTTGATTGACTTGCATGTCATGAAAGTCTTATAGCTGCATCCCTGACCGTTGTTCGACGTACCTGCTCCATTGTCCAGCATCAATGTGTGCCATAATCTTAGTGAGGAGGTCTGCTAATCCAGCAACATTGTCATTCGGGCCTTATTGTTATTACGTCCTGAGCGAGTGTTCATTGCGGCCATGGCTCTACGATAGACCAAAAACAGTTGGTTGAGTGAGCAATACACGAACGATGACGGATGATGTACGGTACAATGACAGTCGTGACATAGAGATCGTAAAATGACGGAAACAAAGGCATGCTTAATCTAACGAGGTGTAAGGTAGCAAAGAGAAAGCATATACATAAATGCATATATAAGGTACGGTAACACAAATGTGAACATATAAACAAGTTATGCCTACCCACCCGACCAATGCAATTTCAGGTGACCAGACGCTTTAGACCCGACTAAACATGATCTTAGACTACTACTCCCTTCATCGCATGATTCTTCCTGAATTATACATAGGTGATTAGGCTATGCATACTAGAGGATTAATGATGCAATGCTAGGACTAGTCGACTCGTATGATTTTTGGTGTTTGAGAAAAACGTTGTTTTGGTTATATTTGCGATTTTTATTTTTAGAAAACCGGCATTCTCTATAACCTTAGGCTCTGATACCAATCTGTCACACCCCGCCATAGCGGAAACACGAGGTGCAACATAATCAATAATCATCACAAAAGAGATATAGAACAATACCATAATTTACATTAAAGCAAAAGTATATCATTACAATATTGTTATAGCCGACATTGGCAATTTAAAATATAAAGTTTGGTTTCCAAAAGATAGCATTTTAGTACATAATGATCAGTAGTGACATGTGAAAACTTCATTATGCAAAGACCTTGAAGAAAAGCTTATTGACGATCACCTGAAATGCATAAGAGAAAACGGGTCAACTATGAAAATAGTTGGTGAATACACATGTTTTATATAATATGAAAACCTTTAAGAGAGAGTATAAGTTTTTAGTCTTTGAGAATAGTCCACAAGGCAAAGGCGTTGTCAATCCAGTCAGTTGCAAGTCCCGCCCATACAAGACTTGTAACCTATGTATTAACAAACCATTGCATAGAAAGTTGTATGTCTAGTAGTCATGTACACGTGGTCAATATAGTTCACAATAAGGGCACATAGTAAATAATAAAGTATGTGGCAAGGCTCATAAAATAAATAATATGCGTTCCGTAGACAGGGGAACGAGAGGTTGGCCGTGCTGGCATGAATATTACGATATTTAATCTAAACATTCTCTTTATGTTTTGATGATGAAAAAGATGTAAGTTACAACATATAACGTAAAGTGCTTAAGTTACTTGTGATCACAATTCATCTTTGCATTCATACGTCAACAAGCCTCGACATCTCAACTTCTCGAGTATGCTTCAACAATCACTTAAGGTATGTACAAACAAATGTCTAATACATTTTATGATCAAAGGGATTTTATTTAAACATTACAAAGTTTATAAAATGATATAAACATGTTATATATTTTTTAAAAACAATTTTGGTAATTAAAGGAAAATGTTTAATTCATAACAAATATATGAATTCAAATTTTTAACCAAAATCAGTTAGTTTTTCACCAAATAAATTTTCACCAGAAAAGACAAAGATTTCTGACCGTTTCAGCAGGGCGGCCCCCTTAATTATTAAGGGGACCGGCCATACAATTAAAGGGGACTGACAAGCTCCAATTGTCAGAAATTCTTGCCTATAAATACTAGTTCATTTCTTCAATTTTTCTTCACCTTTTGCACGAAAATTTTCAGTCCCAATCCCTTCAAAACATCCTTCTAAATCCTTTGATCATAAGATTATAATTATTTGTTTCAAGTGATCCAATCCTTTACCACTCAAAGTGCAAGAGAAGCATTCTCCCTATCATAAAACCAAAGATGTATTAGGATCTAGTTAGTGTTTATGTGAAGTTGTGAGTTATGTATATGTAATAAGTAGATCAAGATGATCTTACTTAGTAGTGAGTTTATAAGTGAGTAAGAAGTAGTGGGAAGAAGTAGTAGTGCGGAGAAGTCATGTAGCTGTGAAGAAGTAGATGTGTGGAGTATAGAAGAAGTTGTGAAGTGGTGAAGAAGTTGTGAAGTAGTGAAGAAGTCGTGAAGCCATGAAGAAGTCGTGAAGTCGTGTAGAAGTTGTGTAGTGATTGAAGTTGTGAGATTGGTTCTAGCTACTATTAGAACTCGACATTTATCTTAGTGTCGTTAATTGGTGTAAGCAAAAGTTGTGTAAGGTTTTCTCCGCCAAAAGGGAGCTTGTTAAGTAGTGAAGAAACCTCTCGAGTAGGTGTCTCGGGGAGTGGAGTAGGGCAAGGAAGGTGTCCTTGTAGCCGAACCACTATAAATCATCGTGTCCGGTTTGCATTTTCTTTCTCGTATCTCTTTGCATTTATTCTTACACTTATCACTTTATATCTATGCTTGCAAATATGTGTTGATAGTTGCTTATATTGTCATGATGATTAATTGTGTTATAGTTACAAGTTAACATTGTGATTGTGTGTATAATTATATGATATGGTCTAATAGATTATTATTCACACTTCTTGTATTGAGTTTAACTTGATAGATAATTTGATACAAAACATTTTAAGATTTTAAAAGGTAAACGTATTCACATAAAGATCAACCAAAGCTCCATTCATAAAACTAAGTTTGGAAAACTAATCCAAAAGCTCATATATATAATTGATCATATTGATTATATGTTGTTTTCATACTAAACTCTAATTGAAGGTTTTTCAAACAAACAATTGAATAAATTCGAATCAACATTTTGAAATAAACTTTTTATAAACGAAAAAGAGGGGAAAACTATTCAACCCCCCCCCCCTTCTAGTTTTCCATAATTGGTACCAGAGCCACGTCGCTCTAATTTTCAAAACAAATTGTTTTAAAAATTGAGTACGATCCATGTATCAAATTACCTATTAAGGAGGATTAAATATGAAAAGTGTTTGGTTGATTAACTTGTATTAGTTTTGATATTATATACACTAATTATACTAGCTCGAGATAAGATTATGATTAGAACAAGTGTTATATGTTCGTTATTAAAATTAGAAAGTTACACACCTTTTCACAAAGTCAGAAAACAATTTTTTGCAAAAAAATGTAATTTTGAGTACCAGATGGGCGGCCCCCTTAATTTTCTGGGCGGCCCCCTTAAATATTTACGGGGTCCGCCTGTTTGTTCGCAGTTTTTTTCAGAAACTTTGAAAAATCATATAAAAATAACCGTAACTCCGTAGACGTCGTGCCACCCGGCATTTTAAAGGTAATTGAGTCTATTTTCATTTAAAAATACTTACAAGTAATCATTACAAACTTAAATATGTCAGAAAGTTAAAATATTACACGGAGGTCAAAAATTTGAGTCTTGTTTTAACGTAAAACTTGTATTTTACCTTTTCCTTCGAGTCAGGCATTCCTAGTCGGTATATCTTTGAAAAATTAAGTATTTATGCTTTCATATTATTGATCTTAATTAAGTTTTAAAATGGTTAAGAAACTATTTTATTTTCAAATAAAATCGAGCTAAGTAAACATTGGTATATATAATACACAAAACGACGACAAGTGTTTTATGTGCTATGTGAACTCATTTGTGATTTTATTTTGTTAATAGAGTATACTAGATAATCGTTGCTATTTGTAATTTAGCTATTTGAATATCTTAGCATATGTGTCATGTACTCTATTAGTTCGTAGCTAGTTGTCCGTTTTTGCTTAACTAGATCTTATGCTAAATTTCTAGCGTTAAGTTTGCATAATTAGTCTTGCATTGCATATAGGTATAGATGGCTTAATGTTACTTAAACATCTTGTAAATGAAGTTAAATCTAGTTACCTAAATATTTCAAACAATCTAATATATTTTCAACAAACGCTTAAATATTTTCAACAAATTAACTTGTTTTACCTTAAGTTATTTAATAAGAGAAATTGAATCATTGTAAAATATTAATAGTTATATAAAAGAAAAAGTATTTTTAAAATCTAAGTGTGTTCATAATAAGTAAAAATGAAGAGTCTTTCACAAAAACAAAACATATAACAATCATGAAATAATAAGTCAACTTTCAATCATTCACTAATAAATAATCTTAGGATTAATGGAACAATGTTTATTTATTTCAAATGAGTGTTCGTGAGGGTAAAGAAAGATCTTGATATTATATCAATTCGTTATTCAAATCATGGTTGATATATTTATCAAATCTAATTGACACATTTTTTAGTGTGGACAAGAAATTGGATTGCTATTTGTTTAGCTTCAAGATTATATCAAATTACAACAAAAGATATAGTCTTGAATCTACATACTCAATCACACTAGATTGATATGAAAATAGTTACATCCTTTATAGGTGAAAAGAGTATGCATTGGATCATAACTCACACTTGTGTTGATAATGTCATATTGAATCTACTTGTCCAATAATTGTGTTCAAAATATTAGAATAACATTTTAAACACATTCATAAAATATACAATGAAGTAGGATTGACGACTTGGATGTTTCATCCGAAATATTCAAGCAATTTACATTGCAATGCAATGGATAAATGTGTCATATCCAAAAAAAAAAAAAAAAAAAAAAAAAAAAAAAAAAAAAAGCAAACTAACAACACATGTAAACTTTGCTCACACTACTTAAAATCATCAGTTCAAGATAAAATACATATTTAAGAATAATACACACTATATATTCTATGTATTTCATTTTCTTTGTAGCATGAATGGTTGTGTTACAAGATAATGCACTACACTTTTCTTTTTGAAATAATATAAGTTATTAGAATTGAAAAATAACTTTTCACAATCCATAAACAAGTAAAATTTATTTTTTTCAAATACTTGTTAAAGTATGATATATAACATTGGTAAAAATCATAGAAAATAATATTTGTTTAAAAATATATTAATGTCTAGTTTTGATATCATTTGAGAATCACAAACTCATTTAAGATAAATAATCTTAATGAGATTCATTTCACAAGAAAGGCTAAAGTGCACTCTTAAGTCTAGCACAGTTATTAAATCAAGTAATATGCCATCAAAACCAAACAACCGGTAAATCATGAAGAAAATATTAAAACTTTTTGTTTACTCTTTTCTAAACATTCAACACGTCTCTATTGGGATCGTGAATAAAATATATCATCTAGATTTACCTTCATAAAAACATGATGTTTGAGTCACATTAAGCCAAGTATTAGTGAATCAAGCAAACTTCATATTTGGTACTCTTCGATAGGTAAATTTAGGAACTCAATTTCTTCTAAAAAGAGAATGACTACTGGAGAATCTATTGACTAGAAATTCAATTTAACCTAACGGTTGAATTGCTTCTATGTGAGAAATTGGGTGTGTGTAACCCGTAAAAATGGTCGTGTTTAGCCTGAATTGAGCACCACTAGTAATAGTCTCATACTCACTCTCCAACTTGATTAAATTGCTCTTCCTATATATACCTAACGCTAGTTTACTTTTGTGAACTTTGCTTCTCATTAGATTCTTTAATTCCTAGATTTATGGCATATCGCATATATGTTGTTTCTAGATGTTTATTTGCTCATATGTGATTTGATTGTATGCATTTACATGCTTAACTCTATGTCCGGATGAGCAAGAATTTAATGGGAAGGGAAAACACACTCACTCACATATATTCTTCTACCTTACACTCAAACCTCATAACCCTTCTTCAGTACATCCTCAAACCACCCATGTGAAATGAAAAACCGAATCGTCCTTTATACTACCAATCTCGAGTCATCCACCATTTCCATGCCCTCAAAATTTACCTTCCTAAACCACATCTTTCCTACACTATAAATACATCTCCTTCATCCTTAATGATCATCCAACCAAACATATCATCCCTCAACAACCCAAGATCTAAACTCTCAAGAGTTGCTAAGATCTCCGTAAAACCCATTTGGATGATAAAAATTGACTCTTGTAAAAGCTCAAGTGATGTTGTTCCAAATCAACCAATACCTAAATCTTATGCTCATACAAATAAACCATCTCACAAACAAAGCCAAACATCCATGCTTGGTTCAACGAATGCTTCTTCTCATGATGAGCATGCACAATCCCAAAACAACAATCCAAACCTCATCACCAATGCTTCACTTGATGCTCATTCAACAAAAACTTCATCCACTCATGAAGCCTATCTTCCATCCATATCATGCTTTCATGATTACCCAAGCTCTAACATGTCTCCACCACCAAGAGTGTCACCACCACACCCTATAACTCACATGCTATTTCTATGTTGCATGTCCAATCATCTATCCCAAATTAAAACCACAATCCACCATCATCACCTTTCTCCAAACACTTGAAGTTCATTGAAGAACTCATGGAAGCCTATGAGCTTAATGCTCTTCTTGCCTTACACCTTGCTTAATGCAACTTGGAATAACTTCCCTCTAGCTCTCCTTCATCACCCCTTGAAACAAGTTGCAAAACATGTCAACAATTTTCCTTGTTGCATCTTTCCCCAAAAACAAACCATTTCATTGAAGGAACACTTCACTTGGATTGAGTATCTTCTCGCTAGTTCTCATCCAAAATCCTCACTTGAACATCATCCAAACTCTCAATTAACCTCTTCCGCTCCTAAATCTACACCTCTAAACTCCCTACATTCTACTAAGTACGTCATCACCACCAAAACTTAAATCCCTGAAAGTCAAGCGAATTTCTTTATGAAATACATCTTTTCCACTTCCTAGCAAGTGAAGAACACAAAGAAGATATCCAAGCTTCAAGTGTTGTTGAGCCATCACCACCTCATTCACATATCCATCTTCGGTCGTCAACCAACAAAACACCTGAAAATCCCATGATTCCCAATCATCCACCCTTGTCAAACGATATATTAATCTAAACCATATTTGTCAACCTTTTGTCATTACCTTCCCTTTTTCATTCACGCTCATCCTTCTTCATTTTTCTACGTCTTTAACCCTTTTAGAATATATATATATTTTGGCATCTTTCGCCAAAATATGTCGGTAGAATCTTTGCATTAGGTTCTAATCATTATCATGTCTTAAGCTTTGGTCATGGTAATTTTTTTTTTTTTTTTTTTTTTTTTTTTTTGAGTTAGGTTGTTGTTTTTAAAACAATAATTGCATGTGTCATATTTTTAGTGCATATACCTATTACGTCCATATATTGTTCCCCTATTAGTATCATGCATGTATCTATCATCATCATTATATATAGTTGCACTTGTCTACTAACTTTGTTTTGAAGGATTACTTCATCGCTCGATTCTTTGGTAGCCAAAACAAGTTTTGAGCATACACCAAGGGGGAGCATACACCAAGGGGGAGCATTAAGGTTGATAGGATCAAGGCTTCACTTACGATGATGCAAGCTCGCCTTTTACATTCTTTCTCAAGGGTTCAAGCGTAGTAGAAGTCTTGTCTAAGAGTCCACCTTTTTGCTTCGACAAAAGGGAGAGAAGAAGTGTAAACAAGTAACTTATACATTTTACTATGAGTTATAGTTTACATAGTTTGTCATCATCAAAAAGGGGGAGATTGTTGGCATGAATAGTACGATATTTAATCTAAACATTCTCTTCATGTTTTGATGATGACAAAGATGTAAGTTATAACATATACCGTAAAGTGCTTAAGTTACTTGTGATCACAATTCATCTTTGCATTTATTCGTCAACAAGCCTCGATATCTCAACGTCTCGAGTATGCTTCAACAATCACTTAAGTTATGTACAAACAAATGTCTAATACATTTTATGATCAAAGGGATTTTATTTAAACATTACAAAGTTTATAAAATGATATAAACATGTTATATATTTTTGTAAAACAATTTTGGTAATTAAAGGAAAATGTTTAATTCATAACAAATATATGAATTCAAATTTTTAACCAAAATCAGTTAGTTTTTCACCAAATAAACTTTCACCACAAAAGACAAAGATTTCTGACCGTTTCAGTAGGGCGGCCCCCTTAATTATTAAGGGGACCGGCCATACAATTAAGGGGACCAGCACGCTCCAATTGTCAGAAATTCTTGCCTATAAATACTGGTTCATTTCTGCAAATTTTCTTCACCTTTTGCACGAAAATTTTCAGTCCCAATCCCTTCAAAACATCCTTCTAAATCCTTTGATCATAAGATTATAAGTCTTTGTTTCAAGTGATCCAATCCTTTACCACTCAAAGTGCAAGAGAAGAATTCTCCCTATCATAAAACCAAATATGTATTAGGATCTAGTTAGTGTTTATGTGAAGTTGTGAGTTATGTATATGTAATAAGTAGATCAAGATGATCTTACTTAGTAGTGAGTTTATAAGTGAGTAAGAAGTAGTGGGAAGAAGTAGTAGTGCGGAGAAGTCATATAGCTGTGAAGAAGTAGATGTGTGAATGTGTAGTGGAGTATAGAAGAAGTTGTGAAGTAGTGAAGAAGTCGTGAAGTCGTGAAGCCATGAAGAAGTCGTGAAGTCGTGTAGAAGTTGTGTAGTGATTTAAGTTGTGAGATTGGTTCTAGCTACTATTAGAACTCGACATTTAGCTTAGTGTCGTTAATTGGTGTAAGCAAAAGTTGTGTAAGGTTTTCTCCGCCAAAAGGGAGCTTGTTGAGTAGTGAAGAAAACTCTCGAGTATGTCACTCGGGGAGTGGAGTAGGGCAAGGAAGGTGTCCTTGTAGCCGAACCACTATAAATCATCGTGTCCGGTTTGCATTTTCTTTCTCGTATCTCTTTACATTTATTCTTACACTTATCGCTTTATATCTATGCTTGCAAATATGTGTTGATAGTTGCTTATATTGTCATGATGATTAATTGTGTTATAGTTACAAGTTAACATTGTGATTGTGTGTATAATTATATGATATGGTCTAATAGATTATTATTCACACTTCTTATATTGAGTTTAACTTGATAGATAATTTGATACAAAACGTTTTAAGATTTTAAAAGGAAAACATATTAACATAAAGATCAACCAAAGCTCCATTCATAAAACTAAGTTTGGAAAACTAATCCAAAATCTCATATATATAATTGATCATATTGATTATATGTTGTTTTCATACTAAACTCTAATTGAAGGTTTTTCAAACAAACAATTGAATAAATTCGAATCAACATTTTGAAATAAAGTTTTTATAAACGAAAAAGAGGGGAAAACTATTCAACCCCCCCCCCCTTCTAGTTTTCCACAGGCCGACGTCTAATAGCGCTATCCATACTACCTACTGCTCCATACAAGGAAGCCGTACGAACGGTACGTATAAACTGGAGTGCGAACGGAAAACCAGTCGAAGACTAACAATTGCGGATGTACGAACAGTAAATCATTCACAAACTATTATATATTATTAATTCAAAGCTACTCCGTAGACAGGGGAGATTGTATATTGTTGCTCCGTAGACAGGGTAGACTTTAGGTCATAGTACGTACGGTACATTAAGTTCAAAAGTTTAAGTCAAGTTCAAGAGTTCAAACAAGTTATATGGTCAAAACAAGTTAAAAGAGTTCATAATAGTCAAAGGGTTCAAAACAATGTTTCAAGAGTTCAATTAATAATACATGCATCCACCCCAAAACGATTAAAATAGTTAGAAAAAGGGGTTCGTGAATACTCACCTGTTATATGCGATATTGTTAGGTCACCATTTTACAACATGATAATATGATAATAAGAGACTAATGATATTACTAGTGAACCAACCACCTCAAATGAGGTGTTACAAGACTATTTATAGGTAAGGATTAGGGCTTTACCATACTTTGACAATATTACAACCTTAGCCCTTATACTTTATCCAAACCTATAAACTAAGCATAAAACTTAATAAAACATATAAAATAACTAACGTATTAACTAAATAATGCAACCTATAACAAAATTCAATGACCGACATTTGAAATAATAAAGTCTATTCCCAACAATCTCCCCCTAAGTGTTGGTCATCAAAGGTTGCTCGACGTCGTCATCTTTTATACTTTGACTTTGTAGTTGACGTCCTCAAAAATAGTTAGCAAAATCTTTCATCGTTCTTTGTACTTCGTTCTTAGTTGATGTGATGGTGATCATGTTATGAAGTTGTCTGCCGATCGTCACTTCTGTGTCTATGGTGGTTGTCCGCCATTCCAACATGCTCATACATCTTAGGACTTTGACTTTTGAAAGCATGAAGTTCCTTTGAATACACTATGATCCTTAGTCTTAATACTTTGTAGATTCTTCTTTTTTGGCTTAGAATCTTTCTTTGAACTTTGTGGTGCTAAGATCTTTGGGGGAGCTTTCATTTGCTTCAAGATGTATGTATGAGCATGCTGGAATCTACCATTATGGAAGTGATGTACCTGCAGATAAACAGTTAGCAATAATCAACCGGCACTTATAGATAAGGAATTAGAGCTCGTCAACAGCATAGTGTGAAGACTCCTTCTAATCCTTATCAAGGCCGTTCCCATGTCAGATACTCCCCAAGGAGCTTACGAGACCTACTAAGTAGCTCAATGACTGGGTGAGTCGCTGGGGATCACTCCACGACTGTAGACCGCTATGGAACTACCGCGAACACTAAGCGTAACCCTTGTGGGGTTACCGAAGTGACCTGCTATCAGGGTTGTTTGATGTAGACCCTGGCAGGAATTTCCATTCAATCATTGAGAAATACATTTGTAATTCTCTCATAAACATTCTCGGCAGATTGCTAAGATCTGTGAAGGACTCGATAATTTACAGACGGTGCCCATTGATGTAGATCACCAGTTGTAGAAATACTAAGTGTTCCTAAGAGATCTTTGATGTATCTCATTGCTCTTGACTCGATAAGTGCTCACTTAGGTTTCCTATATGGAGACTAAGGAGGGGTCTCCTGCTTCAATATCAACTATCTCTAAGAGATAAGTCGATAGATTACACTGGTTCCCCGTGATAATGAAACAAGTTCTTTTAAGAGAACTTGAGTGGTTAAGAAGGTTTAGTGCATTGCGTCACTGGGTCCATGACGACTTTATCTTCAATACCGGTGTTGCCTTAGCAACAACCAGTAACATATGAATTGAACCCGGTGTCTGCCCTAAGGTTGAACATATGGAGGGCTATTTCTTTTCACCCTTTTCTTTACTTTTCTTTTTAATTCTTCAACTCCTTCTTTCCCCTTTCATTCTTTTTTTTTTTTTTTTTTTTTTTTGTATCATACCTAAGGACTTCTAATTCTAACTATTGGTGATGTCCTTGGGTAGATCCCTCCGGCTCTGGCGGATCATAGGACGGTTTTCCTATCTTAGTCACCTTATAACTCCATGATTATCCAACAATAGCCAAGAAACCTTTGAAAATCTCTCAAAGTGTTTGTGATTATTAAACGTTTTGTTTAACACTTTGAGAGTTTTGTGTTAACTTTTGAAGGGCTCCCCCTTCACATGTGTTCACAAGTATTAAATAAATTTGCACATGCGGGAGGAGCAAGCACTTTTAGAATTGATCCACTTTCAGTGAACAAGACCGATTCGAGACACGCTTACATCACTAGTTAGACTAGCTTAAAGTTATTACCCGGCCTGCTCAAGTCCACAAAAAAGTTTCTCGAAATGGTACATTTCTACTAAGACAAATCCTTTTCGAGACACGCTTACGTGGCTAGTAAAAGAGTTCCATTGTCAGCTTTTAGGTGACAACTAGCTCTAGTAACTAACTTGATGTTATTACCCGTCGAGGAAAAGTCTTTTCAAATTTACTAACTTTTATGTTTCGTCAATTCCTGGGTGAATCTGAGTCTAGCTCGCATGAGATTTGACATTTAAGCAACATTTAACTTTCATATTTTAATCACTTTCACTTTTCTCCCCCTCAAAAATAGCATATGAGATGTTGTTTTTGATAAACTTTTGATTAAAATATGCTTTTTGAGACTTATGGGGAGATATCAACAAGAACTTTTGGTTTTCAAACGATGAATTTTTCAAGTGCTCCCCCTCAACAAGTGAATACTCATTGAGGTGAAATACTTTTCTTTTGAGCAAAATTATGAAAATCAGAAAATGTTTGATTAATTCTACTCAAAAGTAAGAAGCCTTCGCTCCTTATATAAGGATTGAGGCACTGATGCGTACCTCAGGGTCCTTTCATTACAAGTGCGGGTTGTACACTGTTATGTGTGCACAAGCCATTAAGCATAATTTTAACAGAACATTTTGTTTTGGAAATACTCCCCCTCAAAATTCGCATATATATATATATATATATATATATATATATATATATATATATATATATATATATATATATATATATATATATATATATATATATATATATATATATATATATATTTTATTATTATTATTTTTTTTTGTGAATTTTAAACTTTTGAAGCGAATTGGGGAGTAAAGATTTGAAAAATCTTGAGCAAAATTTTGAAAAGTTTTGAAAAAACTTTTGAAAAATTTTGAATAAATTTTGCTCAAGATTAAGAAGTTTTAGTAAAGCTTAGCATGAGATCTTCTTTTGGTTTTCAAGGAAAAGTGCACGTTTGGTTTTAATGAATGGTTTAGCAAGGCACTCTCGTTTCTCTGAAACCCGAGTTGTACACTAAAATGAGTGCACAAGTCGTTGTTTTCATACAAAATTAGTTTTCTATTAAATAAAACACTCCCCCTCAAATAATGAACATTATTCGAGAGCTAGTCTTCTTGAGCAGAATTTAGAATCGTATTAAAGAAATACTTTTTGAAAAATTCGAGAGATGATTCTGCTCAAGGTTTTAGAAAACATAATCAAGTATTATACAACAAAGAATGCTTGAAATTCAAAACTCTTTTACCGTTGAAAGTTGTTTGAGACTCGGAGTCTCTCTTTTGAGTTTTAAAAAATCTGAAAAAGATTTCCATCGAAAGTTGAACCTCATGGGTTCTTTTTGAAGTTTTGATTTTGTGATGGATGGAAAACTTCCGGTATTTGGTATGTTTAAATCAAAGACATTCTTTAATAGAAACCAAAGCATTCTAGATTTTGAAAATTTGGAAGGTTTTGGATGACTTGGCTTTGGTCTCCACACTTGCTTTATGATTTTGTGAAAGGTTTCTCCCCCTCAAAACATGTTCCATTTTGACAATGTAAAGCAAAATTTGTTTAAATGGAGGAACATAGTTTTGAAGATTCGAAGTTTTTACACAAAGAAAGAAGTTTCTTAAATATTTCAAGAAAAGAGTTAGATGTTTGACTCACTTCGTTTTTAAGAAAATTTTGCAAATCATCTGGAGTCAAACATCGCATACAATTATGGTGAACTAAATCAACAAACCTTGATGGAGGTAATGCCTTTGTACACAAGTCCGCCAACTGGTATTCAGTACCCACAAACACTAATTCTTTTGTACCCTTCTCGACATGCTCTTAGATGAAATGGTAGCGGAGAGCAATTTGTTGGCCTTTGGAATGATGAATGGTGTTGCATGAGATTGTAAAAGCACACTTTGAGTCGCAGTACATTGAGATCTAGTCAAATACATAGCCGTAGTCCGTGAGCTAAGTTCTCACCCAAATGACTTGAGCATAGAAAGCAGACATGGCTACATAATAAGCTTTTCTTGATGACAGTGATGTACAATCCTGCTTCATTGACTGTATCCCTTTGTAACTAAACAAGATTTGTTGCGAATCACTGTGCCTTCTGCGTCCAGCTTGTTTTTCAAATCCATTTAAGTCCTATGATGTGTCGAAGGGTGAAGTTGATAATTATCTCGCATGTTAGCAGGATCCAAATTACGTGTAGATGACTCAACAATGTCAGGAATGAGTTGAGCCGGTGCAAACTGGTTAAAGAACGCCTCTGGATCATGCACTGCGGTTTGTGGAACAGATTTAGGTATGGATTCTTCAGCTGATTGTCGTGAGTTGGACCCGGTTTGTTCTGCAGTTGTTGGAGATGCAATTGAAGGGCCGTCTCTCCCAACAGTTGTTGTTGTTTGTTGAGGTACTTGATTATGATCAAGGTGTGCAGCGGAAATTGGTGAGACCTCAGAAGGATGGTTTTCAATCGAATCATCAAACAATGGAGCAAACAAGGTTTCCACTTCTTTACGAGAGAGTGACAAGGGTTCAGCCGAAGAATCCGGAAATTTTAGACGGTTGGATGCGGGTCCTAAGCTGTTGTGCTTAGAAGCCATTGCATTAAGCTCGGGTCCAAAACTGAGTTGTTCCGAAGCCATCGTCATTAAGCTCGGGTCCGAAACTGAGTTGTTTCGAAGCCATCGCTGTTTAATCTGTAGAGAAAGAAAGAAGAGACAAAACAGAGAACATGGAGCCCCAAGTATAACTGGGTTCCAAGTGTTAGAAGCATAAAGATGTAGTGTCAACCAACTTCTTGACACTCGAACACACAATTCCAATGGTTTTCATTCTTGTCTCAGAGGTAGATGTAGTGGGATCTAGGAGATGCTTTCTTTTTAGATGCAGTGGGAGCATCACTTGGTTGAGAAAACCTACGTCCTATATTGATCCACTTCTTAGGTTTCTGACTTATGACTTTTGGTTCAACGGGTTTATTTGTCTTAGTCGATTGAGCCTTTTCTAGTGAATTTCCTTTTTGAAGATATTTTAAAGCACAGACATCATGATTGTAACCTCCCGTAATTTTCCCATACGATTAGTAAATATCAATAATTGAATAAAGGATATTACGTGAATTAAATACCATTTTTACGAGGAACATTTTTATTTGCATGACTTATTATGTGAATCACTACGACATTTATGATTGATCATTTGCCTAGGAACGATGCTTACACACAACCTTGATAGTTTATTAATATCGCGAATAATATAATATATTTAAAACGTTTATATTTTATAAATATACGTTTCATATAATTACCGTACAATATTTATATATTTCCGGAGCCTACGAAAATTCCCGAGATTGCTCACTAATATTTTTGGACCTCGACGCGATACTTTGAACAAGCTCACCAAGCTCCGCATCCCAAGCACACCTCTAACTATTATATTTATAAATCACAAGTACATGTTTGCTTTAGCTCAGTTGATTATAACTTTTACATACGACATATCCCTTTTATTTCACAACTCTAGTTTCCATGCTTCTAAGAACCATGAAAGACAATTGTTATCAACTTTTAAATATAATTGCTATACTAGAATATGAATCAAGTTAAGGCACCTTACACAATCTCAAATTAACACAAATAGTAATAACACTTCGTATAAATTCTAATAAACCACCAACTTTCTGTAACGAATTTAAATCCTAAATTTAAGGCCCTTCTGGTCTGAACCAGGAAAAGTGTAAAACACGAAAGTTGTCCGAAATAATGTTTTACGTCTAGACTTGTGAGATTTTAAACCAAAAATGCAATTCCAAGCTGTTATCTTTAAAATACGACATGGACTCAAACTTGGGTACTACTACATGAGCAAAACTCTTACACCACCTTCCTCACATTGCTACTCCCGCAAATGAAGCCTATGGAAACCATGTTACATTCTTACAAGTTTACTTACACACTCTACCTCCCACCTCTAACTCTCCCCAATCCAAGAGTAGCCACATATTTGACATACTTACACACTCAATGTCATACTAGATCCTTGCACATTTCATCATTGAATTCCATTCTTATATATAAACACACATGCAAATCATTCACTAACACATTCAAACGCAACATATTCTTTCTTTTTACTATCCATCGAGAAGAAAGAAAAGAAAGAAGCAAGGCACATGGATACTAAATAGGCAAACTTTCCTCTCCATATTAAACGTACACAATCACTCTCATATTTCCCAAACTATAAACGAAATACATCAAACCTTTCACTTAAACCCCAATTACCACCAAACGGACCCTTAATTATTTTTGTTTTCTGCTGGGCCGAAACACAATCAGAAGCCCACCAGGCCAAGGCCAGCGTGGGTTATTTTTTTTCTTTGTTTTTCTTTTTGGTTCCCAGTCGACACAGCCAAACAAACACCCTCGGTATTCGTTTTCTCGACACACACAACATCAATATATTATTACACAACTCGAATCATGAACCAGCTAGCATTCAAGAATTACCAACCTCGTTCAATATCTCAACCCCTTAGTCACTCGAAATCAAGCAAAGTTAAACAACCCAAACCGAATGGCCAAAATCCGTAAAAACGTGTCACAACATCCCTTAGCACCTCCCATGCTTACCAATGCTCACAAAGCCATGTCTATACATCTTACAATATGTCAGGAATAAGCAAAGATCTTATGACACATTCTTTGTCATGTTAAAACTCGATTGGTTGGTTTTGGAGGCAACATGCATTCAATCTTATCTCAAACTCAAACACTTATAACCTCCTGCTCGTTTTCACACTCAATACTTCCTTTAAAACCTCCCATGCGATCTCAGTTGATAACACACACATAAAACACCAAAAGTCTAATTTCATGAAGTTTTAGTATCAAATTGGGACGAATGGTTTGTCAAGCGTACGAGGAGTTCGAAGTAAGTTCAAGTACCATCATTTCTCATTCCTTGATCCTTGGTGAGTTGAGAATCGAACCACATTCCCCTCTTGCCCCAGCTCGACCTCTACGTCCAATTTTACCCCACCCTTTTGAGGTGAGGTGAGAACACTTGAACCATTTTACTATTTTTCATTTCGTTATATTTGATTTTTGCACGTTTACTTTGATCATTTATCTCGTAAAATATAAACGTGACACATATAATTTATTCGACATACAAGGAGTTTAATATACTAGCAATCAAGTGGTATAAAGTTTTTGATCTAAAAATAACGTATACTTAACAAACATAACACGTTTAGAAGTCGCAAAGTCGTTTTGAAAGTTATTAAAAAGACTTGGAATATTTTTCATAAACTTGAATTATTTTCAGGAATGGCTCTAGGCCTTATACTTTGACCTCGTATTTTATTATCTAGACGAACAACACCATTATTTTTGAGCTCTAACTAATTTTCCATGTTACAAACAATCAGGAGATGTAAAATATATGACCTTATAAGCTTGTTTAAACATATTTCAAAAGCCATTGTGTTAGTACAAAACTGTTTTTCAAAAACCTTTATAAATTAACAAATGGGCTTAAAAGCCCATTTAGCTGTTTTTAAGCTCATATGATAAGCTGGTCCTATAAGCTCTACTCTAACATTTTTATAACATAAAAATAAACCCAAGACCAGGTCCAACCCTTTCGTAAGCCCAACGGATCTAAAAATATTAACGGGCCAAGTTTAATGGCTCGCTAAGCTCATTTAATTGGAAAAATTGGATTTTGAACAAATAAGCTATTGAAATAAGCTAATCTAAATTTCTAGGATTATTAACATTAATACTCTTTAAAAAAAACCCCTCTGGAGAAAATGGCGAATTCCACCATCCCTTTCAATTCTGATCGATTTCTTTTTCACTCTTGATTCTTATGCTTAATAACACTTTGACTATTGTGGAATAATCTGTGTATTATGTCCTTCTAGTTAATTTTTTATTTTGCGGCAGCTTTAAGGTGTTAGGGATTTGATCTTGCTCTTGTTTGGAATTCATTAGTTTCTTTGTTATTTCTAGTCGATCTGCTTGTTTTTCTCTCTATAGTCGATTTAGGGTATTATAATCCTAATCGATTTATTAGTCTTGTTCGGTTAGGGTTTGCTTTATTTATAAATCGACTTTCTGTTTATTCTCTCTTAAGCAACCATGAAAGTCGATTAGGGTATTCTTCATGATAGTCGGTTAGGGTTGTTTTTAATCCTAACGTGGGTTTCTTGGTTCCTATTGCGTGTAATCATATTGAAGTCAGTTTTTAGGGTTTTTTACTGTTCGGTTCTATTTAGGGTTTGTTTTGTTGCTGTTTAGTTCTTCTTGGATTTCGCTAGTTAGTTTTCATAATGGAGTCTAATTTGCCTAAGAAACCTTTGAAGTCGATTCTTAAGAAACCAATGCGGACTGTTGCTGGTAAGGGATCTGATGCGTTTCCTGAATTAAGTAAAGCTGTTGGTGCGAATGATTTGACGAAAGGCACGACTTCTATGGTTGGTGCTAATGATAAAACGGATTTAAAGGATACGGTTCCTCTTGCTAGTACTGGTACAATTGAAACAAGTGTGGAAAGTGATAATTCGAGTTTGAATATGGGAAAGTCCAATGAAGGTAACGTGAACAGCTCCCATGTGGGAGTTTCATCAGTTGGACAAATTGGGGATATGGAAAAGGGTTCGTTAACGAGTGGTGTAGCTGCTAAGGTTACAAAAGTTGATGGTAGGTCTACATTGGCTGGTCATGGAACTACGTCAAATCATGATTCTCGAATGCATGTAAATTCGTCTCCACAACAGCCTTTGCATGCAACTGTCATGACGGGAAACAGTCAAGATGAAGGTAACTTTTCTAGTGGGGTTGGTTCTCAATCAGCTCCTAAACTTTCTTATGCTTCGATGTTCAAGACTAAGAATACTTTTAAATCTGTTAACATATGTGAACTTCGGAATGACGAGCGTGTGGAAGGTGCTCATGTTACAATTCCTTTAAAAGAGATTAAAGATGTGTCGGATCGATTTGCTAACACTCTTTATGGCTATTTCATTGGCAAACGGCTTGCTTTCCCTATTGTGGAGAATTATGTTAAAAATACATGGGCTAAGTATGGTTTAGAACGTGTTATGTTGAATAATGGGTTCTTTTTATTTCAATTTTCCACTAAGGATGGTATGGATCAAGTGTTAGAATCTGGTCCGTGGTTGATTCGTTCAATTCCTATCTTCTTTAACATTTGGACTCCTAATACTACGCTTGCTAAGGAAGAGGTAACTTCAGCTCCCGTGTGGCTGAAATTATATAATGTGCCTATTGTGGCTTATACGGAGGTTGGATTAAGTTTGGTTACGATGCAAATAGGTAAACCTATCATGTTGGATTCTTATACTAGTTCCATGTGTGAGAAGTCTTGGGGACGGAATTCGTATGCTCGTGCTCTTGTTGAGGTGTCTTCTCTTAACGAGCTAATGGACCATGTGGTTGTTGCTATTCCGTATCCTAATGGTTCAGGTCACTCGTTGGTGCGCATTGATATTGAATATGAGTGGAAACCTCCTCGATGTGATTGTTGCAAAATTTTTGACCATAATGATGTTGCATGCCCAAAGAATGTTAAACAAGCTAGTGTGAAGTCTAATGTGGATGACGAGGGATTTATTGAAGCAACTAAGCGTAAAGGTAAGGGTAAGGTGCCAACTCATGATAAGGTTATTGATGGCGTTCGAATTGCAAAATCTAGAGTCACTTTTAACTATCGTTGGCAGCCTAAAAAGGGGACTGATGGAATCTCTTCTTCAAAGGGTAATGGTACTAATAATGATTCTACTGGTCCTAAGAAGGTGGGGGACAATGGTGCTTCATCTTCAAAGGATAATGTCACGAATAAGGAGTTTCGGGTTCCCAATATGAAAGCTGGTCAAGACCCATTGGATATTCGAGATAAGAGTGATGGTTATACCCCTAAAACGTTTATTCATGATGATCTAAGTGATTTGCTTACTAACAATTCTTTTGGAGCTCTTAGTGATGATATGTTTGAAAGTGGGGAAAATGTTGGTAATGTTTCGACTGTTTTGGATAGTGATGGAGAAGAGATTGATGAATATATGCTTATGTATGACAAGAAGAGGAGTACTAATGATGAACAAAAGGAAGCAAGCACTTCCTCTGCTGATGTTCCTCATGTATAGCATAGCTTCTTGGAATATAAGGGGAATGAACCAATCCCCTAAACAAAATGAGGTTCGTCAAATTATTTTTTTTGGGTAAAAGGGTTATTCACCCTGGCAAAATTTATTATCCAAAAAAACGATGAAGTACAAAATGACGAGGGTGATATCCCTCGTCCCCAGTCCCTTAGGACACTTACAAGACACCTATCTAAGAATGACATACCATTCTTAAAACTAACCTGCACAACATGTGCAACTAACCAAACAAACATGCTAAACCAAAGCAACAACTATATGAACAAAAAACTACAACGACAATAAGATTACAAATATAATTAAGTTCTTGAATCGTCACACGTCATCGCAGAAGTCCATAACCTTCAATGATGCAGCATTGGATCATCAATAAAGAAAACAGTACTTGATATAGATAAAACCAATGCACTCACCAACCTATCCACAAGACCCCATCAACAACAAGACAAAGCATACGCAATAAGAACCAAGCTTGAAGATTAAGAGGACTTGTACATACAATAGGGTCCAAACCCTAACATCCATCAAAAGAAAGCAGCTTCGATCCCACGCATAAAATAGAACCATAATATGAAGATCGAACCACCCATAAACGATCCATAGAAAAAAGAATTACTATTGATCGAGTCAAGGATTTTTGAATAAGATACCCGAGAAACTTAACTTACATATGCCATCATTGAAACCAACAGTAGGTATAACGAACACCTACATCTTCAATAAACAACGAATCAGCAAGTCCAAAGAATAACCAAAACGATCATGCACTGGACTTGAACCTTCCATAGCCACCCATTGCAGCAGCAATACCTCCCATTACGACCTGTAAAACTTAACATCCACTTAACGAACAGCAATAGCACATCCATCTCCCTCAAAAACCCACTTGAACCAAATGACTTATAGCACCAATAAAGATGCACCCGAACCATGATAGACATATAGCACCAAACTGATGCACATGTATAATTCAAAACCCTAGAGCGGGTTACTTGCAACCATGAACATCACCACACCCTGAACGAGTATAGTGAATGAATTAAGACCAGCAGACCAATGCACATACCATGAAACGAAACCCTAATAAAGGGAATCGAGAGGAATGAAACCAAAGTGCAGCAACATAACGGAATCGACCTTATATTTGTACAAATCGATTAAAAAACCGACTGAATGTTAAGGGATAATAAGGATCGATTAACCACAACCGACATAAGATAGGCAGTCAGATCCAAAGAACAAAATCGAAACCCTAAAAAAATATAAAACCGAATAGGTCGGTTTAATGGATACGAAACCCTAACCAATTTAAACAAGAACAACCTACAAACCATGATTTGGAGGAGTTAATAATTTAAAATCGATTAAGGGATTTAGGGTTTCGGAAAAACAAAAAAATAAACCCTAATAAAAAACGATTCAAAAGAACCAGAAGTATGATCGATTAGGGTTAAAAGATAGGCAGCGATTTTCAATAGATGTTTGAAAAGATAAACGTGACACACCCCTCCCCAGAAACTAGCATCAATCAAAACCGATTGCATATTAAATGATTAATAGAGAGGCGGTTTTGATGGAGGTTTAATCATATCGGAGAAGGAGGAGGGGTGGCCGGAAATCGCCCCTAGGGGAGAGATATTTAGGGTTTTTTTCTTAAACTTAAGTGGACCTATTTTTGTTATCTAAAAAATAAACTTAAGTGGTTCGTCAAATTATTAGCGAGAATAAACTTTCTGTTTGTGCCATTCTTGAATCTCATGTTGCTAGTTCTCGGTTAGAGGGGCTTTGTAAGAAGGTGTTTCGGAATTGGGATTGGACCTCTAATGGACATTTGTGTTCAAAAGGGTCTCGTATTGTTTTAGGGTGGAACCAGGAGGATGTTGATTTAACCGTGGTGGCTATGGAAGATCAAGTTATTCACGTGTGTATTCGGTTTAAAATAGATAAAAAGGAGCTGTTTTGCTCCTTCATTTATGCTCATAACCGTTATACTCATAGGCGTCCTCTTTGGCGTAATCTGAGTTTGCATAAGCAATATGTTCGTAACCGTCCTTGGTGCCTTCTAGGTGACTTCAATTCAGCGCTGAATTTGGAAGATAAAATGGAGGGTTCCTCTATTATTGATATTGCTATGAGGGATTTCAAGGAATGTGTTGATGAGATTGAGGTTTTGGATGTTAATCGTTCAGGTTTGCAATTTACTTGGAATCAAAAACCAAGAGGGGAGGATGGTACTCTAAAAAAGATTGATCGTATTATGGCTAATCTTGAATGCATTGATGGTTTTGTGGGTGTCCATGCCATATTTCAGCCTTATCGAATTTCTGACCACTCCCCGGCTATACTAACTATTCCTACATCTCAAAAGTTTAAACCGAGACCGTTTAAGTTTTATAATATTCTGGTTCAGAATTCCCGGTTTAAAGCGCAAGTTAAGGAGTGTTGGAATGTGTCTAAAAGTGGTTATTACATGTACCAAGTTGTGAGTAAACTTAAGTTTTTGAAGAAGCCCCTCCGTAAGATGCTCTTTAATGAAGGGAATATTCATGAGAAAGTCATTAGACTTCGTCATGAGTTAGATACTGTTCAACGTGCTCTTGATGTAGATCCCTTTAATATTTCTATTCGGGAAGAAGAGGCATGCTATCTTAATGCTTATAATGATGCCATTTTGTTAGAGGAGCAGTTTCTTAAGCAAAAAGCAAAGGTTGAATGGCTCCGAGTTGGGGATTCTAATTCAGCTTACTTTCATAAGGTGGTGAAGAGCCGAAAAGCTAGAAGTCGAATTGATGTGATCAGCAATAGTGATGGGGTTCGGTTTGATGGAGAGATGGTTCCTAATGCTTTTGTGAGTCATTATGCTTCTTTCCTTGGTCAAGAGGGGTATACGGTTCCGCTTGATAATAATGATCTCTTTATGGCTTCTCTTGATCCTATAGTTGCTGACGAGATGGTTCGGGATGTTTCTATGCAAGAAGTTAAGGATGCTTTATTTTCTATGGGAGATGATAAATCTCCTGGTCCGGATGGTTATTCGGCGGCTTTCTTCAAGGGAGCGTGGGATATTGTGTCTTCGGATGTTACTAAAGCGGTTCAGGAATTCTTTAATAGTGGTAAGCTTTTGAAGGAAGTGAACCATACTATTATTGCTCTTCTTCCTAAGGTTACTTCTCCATCTCGGATTAATGACTTTAGGCCAATTTCTTGCTGCAATGTGTTATTTAAATGTATTAGCAAGATTATTGCCAACCGCATCAAGAATAGTTTAACATCTTTAGTTAGCTTGAACCAATCAGCTTTTGTCCCGGGTAGGAGGATTTCGGATAATATATTACTCACTCAGGAACTTATGCATAATTATCATGTTAATCGGGGGCCGTCTAGATGTGCCTTTAAAGTGGATATTCAAAAGGCCTATGATACAGTTGATTGGAGCTTTTTGAGGCAAATTTTGATTGGCTTTGGATTCCATACCCGTATGATTGGTTGGATTATGGAATGTGTGACATCGACTTCTTTCTCCATTAGTGTTAATGGTAATCTACATGGTTATTTTAAGGGAAAGAGAGGCCTTCGGCAAGGTGATCCGTTGTCGCCTTATCTTTTTACCCTTGTCATGGAGGTTCTCACTCTTATTATAAGGAAGCGGGTTCGCACTTCTGAGCTTTTTACATTTCATCATCATTGCTCTAACCTTAATATCATTAATCTTTGCTTTGCTGATGATCTATTTCTTTTTGCTCATGGTGATGTTGAATCGGCTAGAGTTATTATGGAGGCTTTGGACGAATTTAAGCTAGTTTCTGGTCTTACCCCGAGTTTGCCTAAGAGCAATGCTTATTTTTGTAATGTTCGTAACCATGTCAAGCTTGCCATTTTACAGGTGATTCCGTTTGTTGAGGGTACTCTCCCAGTTAAATATTTGGGTGTTCCTTTGGTCACGACTAGGCTGATTTTTAGAGACTGTAAGGAGTTGGTAGAAAGGTTGTCTAATCGTATCAATGATTGGAAGAATAAATCCCTCTCTTTTGCTGGTAGGCTTCAGCTTATTCAGTCTGTGTTATCTTCTATGCATATTTACTGGGCCTCGGTTTTTATCCTTCCTTCTCGTATTATTCATGATCTTGAACAGCTTATGAGGGGTTTTTTGTGGGGTAAGGGCGAGGGGCATAAGGCTAAATCTAAAGTTGCATGGGAGGTGGTTTGTCTTCCTAAGCAGGAAGGAGGGCTTGGGATTAGGAGGTTGGATACGTTTAATAGTGCGCTTATCACAACCCATATTTGGAGTATTGTTACTGGAAAGGAGTCCCTTTGGGTGCGATGGATTCATTCTTATAAGCTTAGGGGGCGTCATTTCTGGGATATCCCATGTCGTGGTAATATGACATGGAGTTGGCGTAAAATTCTTCAGCTTAGGCCTCTTGTTCGAAATTTTATTTGGTATAAATTAGGGGATGGAGCTAAGGCCTCAGCATGGTTTGATTCTTGGTGTTTGCTAAGTCCTATTTCTAGTATTGTTTCTTCTCGTGATATCCATCGTGCGGGTTTTAATTCTAATTCTACTGTGCGGGAGATCACTTATTCTAATGGGTGGGCTTGGCCTGATGATTGGATGGTTCGTTATCCCGTTCTTGATTCTATATCAGTTCCTCAGTTGGTCGATCATAAAGCTGATTCTCTTGTGTGGCGTACTAATGATGGGATGTTTCATCCGTTTTCGGTTTCTTTGGTTTGGGAGTGTATTAGGCATCGTGATATCAATGTTGATTGGTATAATCTAGTGTGGTTTTCTCATCGGATTCCGAGACATGCGTTTCATTTATGGTTAGTTATGAAGAGGCGGTTACGGACTCAAGATATGTTAAGGCGTCATACTTCAGATGAGGATCCTTTGTTGTGTCCTCTTTGTAAGACGCAAGCTGATTCTCATGATCACCTTTTCTTTGCGTGTACATACTCTAAACAGGTATGGAACTCGTTAAAGAGGTTTGCTGGCTTTATATCACTTCCTTCTTCGCTGGATGCTATTGTTACTACTCTTATTGAGTCGGCAAAGTCAAGGTCTGTTCGGAGTGTTGTTTCTAAGCTATTATTTGCTGCCACGACGTATTTTATATGGCACGAAAGAAACGGCCGGCTTTTTAGGAAGCAATCTAGATCAGAAGCTCAACTTGTTGAATTAATCAAATCCACGATTCGGTTGAAGCTTCTCACATGCAGGTTTAAGAAGACGGTGAATGTGATTGATCTCATTCGAGTGTGGAATTTGGCCCCTTCTCTTATGCATACATGAGGTCGTTCTTAATTGTTGGGGGGATTATGGTTATCAATTCACCATGGTTTTTTCCTTATTGGATTCCAAAGAATTGGCTAGCCCACAAGTATATGGATTGTGGTAAAGGCAGTGGAAGTTCATATTTGGTTCTCAGTTCACCAAAGGTGATTTATGCACCAAAAGAATTGGCTAGTCCTGAGCAAACGGCTACAGGTAAAGACGTATCAAATCCGTTTATAGTTTCTGGTTTGCTAATAAATCAGATGGTTATCAAGTGTACCATAGCTTTTGAGCTGAAACACTTGGCTAGTCCTGAGCAAACGGCTATAGGTAAAGACAACTCAAATCCGTTTATAGTTTCTGATTTGCTAATAAATCAGATGGTTATCAGGTGTACCATAGTTCTCGAACTAAAACATTTGGCTACTCCAGTAGTGATGGCTATTGGTAAAGAGACATCAAATCCATTATTTTCTATGATTCACTTTTCTCAGGAGGTAACACACCTGGAAGTGATGAGAATAGTTTGTAACGTTTATGATTTGATGTACATGGAGTCAATTGTTGCTGCTACGAAATGGTGCTCTTATAGCTGGTGCAATTTATGGATTTTGGCTTTTTGGTGTGTTGATGCTGCTGGATGGAAGTGGGACGCCCTTCGGATTCAAGAATCTTCTTGGTTTTATTCATAGATAGGCGTTTGTAATGTTTTTAGGTTGTTGTGTTTATGGTATGTCATAAGCACTAGTTTGTTCAAGTGTTTGTTTGAGGTTAATGTGGCATTTCAGTCACATTCCATTTGTACTTAACGTTTTTTTGGTTAATATATTTGCCGGGGTAATTCCCCTTTACCCAAAAAAAAATAAAAAATAAGCTAATCTGAATGTTCTGAGCTTATTTAGAAAATAAAAATGTTAAACTTTTAATTTGGTGAAACTTGGACTAAATTTGCAAATTTTATTAACCGAGGGACTAAAAGCGTAAATCTTGGAAACTTAGGGTAGAAACTGTCAAATATGAATTTTTGAGTTATAAATTGTAATTATTAATATTTAGAAGTAATAAATGTAAATATATATAACTTTGGACTAACGGTGTAAAGTTTATATCGTTAAGGTTAAAAGGGTAACATTTGTAAAACTTGAAGGGATTTTCTGTAATATTATTTTATAAAAATAATATTAATATTTTATATATAAATACACATGTTTAGTATAAAACTCTTATAAATTTAACTTATATATGTACGATATAAATATTCGCGTAACTATAATTAATTTTAACGATATATATATATACCGATACGTTTATTTCTTTTCTTTTAAAACTAACATCATAAAACATCGTCTACATACTTCGACTTATTCTTGATGATTTTCCATCGCACATCGATCATCGATCATTACACTCACAAGTTATATGTATATATAACTTTGTTCTTGAACTTCAAGCATTTAAACGAACACGAGTTTTAATCACAACTGAATGACTAATATTCGCGATAAAAACTAGATTTAGACTATCAACTAAAACATACCATATCTTTTAGGTTGTGTGTGAAGCCGTTGCCTTGCATCGTTGAGATTATTACGAATACCATGTCTTCATATTCCCACCCTATTGTCATGTCATCGGATTTATAGGCTTCCCCTTCGACATCATCTGATCCAATTCACCGAAATAGGAAAATTCGACAACTTTAGCCGTATGAAGCAAATTCTTCTTATATCACTACCAGCTCTTGTCATACCACCACCGGAAATCATAGTCTAAATCTAGTTTTATATTTAGACTATCAACTACTACTGTACTACTAAGGTGAGTCATAGCCCCTACTCTTACTTGTTTTACAATGGTTTATAAACGTTTTTGGGGGAGATACATGCTTAACTACTGTTTTTACTTTTACAAGTATTCATTAACTAAATACATGACTGTATTTCATATAAACTTTACTAGTTTACACATTTTTATATCTCATAAGGAAATACCTGCTATAGACATGATTACAAGTGATTTTTCAATGGTATGCTATATTTGATCTCTATTGCCTAAGTACCGATTACCAAAAGTCCCTCGTTCATGCACCTTAATCACCCAAAGGGTGAGCGTAAGTAGTTGTGAATAGATCTATTAGGGATTGACAATCCCCATTTGGTCGCTAGAGGAAAGCCACCAAATGCACGCTATTTGATTTCATAGGTTACTGGTAAATACCTATCCTGAGGGCCACTGTTTTACATCATTATTATGGATAATTCTGATGCCTGTTAATCGTTGAGTGTCATGAGCTTAGAGCAATAGAACGGTAGTACTGTATTCATGATACAGTATCACAACGACTGATGTTTGGGGTGTAGAATGCTGTAGCCTACTGTTTTATTAAACTATGAGATTGTGCTCACTATATAGCAGGAAAACTATTAATAATTGGCAAATGAACAAACTATTTTGGTGTTGACCCGGTTAGGTCAAACAAACTACTATTTTGGTGTTGACCCGGTGAAGGGCAAACCAACGGACTATTTTTGAATTAATAAGGAAATCACTCATTTTCTGATTTTGATAATCAACTGTTATTATAACTTCTATGGAATCATAAATTCTTTGATTTTGGAAATCGATATTCGAAACTATAAACTCTATGAACTCACCAACCTTTGTGTTGACACTTTTAGCATGTGTTTATCTCAGGTAACTAAACAAGAAGGAACTTGAAGGCACAGAGTGGGCTTGTAACCCGGCATGGGCTTAAATAAATGTTTTGACACATTTCAAATAAACTTGTTGTTTAAACTATGAAACATCTTGATGTCTCGAATATTTGGTATTTTAAATGAATTAAACTTTTAAGCGTCACTTTTGTGTCGTTTTCTATGATTGTGACAAAGATCCTCGAAGTAACACCTAAAAAGTCTTCCGCTGACATTTTTAAGTCTTCCGCTGACGTGATGATTTTGGGGGTGTTACAGATTGGCATCAGAGCTACAGTTATAAAGAACCAAGTGTTTTGAACATTGGACTATAACTATACTTTTAAAACGGACCAGTTTTACAAAATACCACCTTATGCCCTCCGTGCCTACGTGTTTCCAATATCTGGTAGAGACGTTACTTTTACACGATTTCTTATATATGTTAACATGTTATAATTATGCTAATGACTTATATTTACTAATCGGGATTATTACAAATACCATGTCTTCATATTCCCACCCTATTGTCTTGTCATCGGATTTATAGGCTTCCCCTTCGACATCATCTGATCCAATTCACCGAAATAGGAAAATTCGACAACTTTAGCCGTATGAAGCAAATTCTTCTTATATCACTACCAGCTCTTGTCATACCACCACCGGATATCAGTTGTGCCACCACCACTTACACCACCTGTGCTATCACCATCACCACCTACTATCTTCTACCAATAGATCCATGAACTTCTTACTAGAGTAGTACTATAGGCAATTTTGAATGCACATCTTTTGTTCGGCATTTCGTGACATATAAGCATATCTTCACTAAAAAGTCATTAGGACTGTTCTTACCCATACCATGAACCAGAGCGAGTCCAATCCATCTTCCTTCCCTGAATAGACTGTGTCCCCTACATTCACTTCGTCCTCCGCTACTGCGCAAAGATTTTGTTTCCCCATTTAGTGAGTCATGAAAACACTACCTTATGTTTAGACATATTAATTCCAGTAAAAAGCCAAATAGAGAGTTTTTGCGTATGCCTGCTTTAAGAGTAAAGGAAAAGCTTGAAAAGCATACTTGCTTTAAGAACGGAAAGAGGTTCCTTCAGCGGTTCAACCTTACATCCACATAGGAGTTATTTGCGTAGAAAACCCCCAAATAGTCCTCTTAGTATCGAAACCTTCCTAGGGTATGCAATACGATCTTGGGTTAGATATACATATTAGAGTGGTTGGTAGATTCGTTTTTCATTATCTTCTATCGGATTTCTCCTTGTTTTTTCATTGGCAACTTTGAAAACCCTAACAATTCTTTGCTTATTAATTCGTTATCTTTAAAGTCGACCATTGATGTGGCTGGTTTTGTGGATTCGAATCTGTTTTAGGGTTTCGAAGTGGGTGCATATATGTTATATTTTATAACCGCCATTAGGGTTTTAGGAATGGATCTGTTCATGGTTTATTTAAGTCGGTTTTGAATTCTTATTTATAGATCGATCTCCTTTGTGTGAAGGCGTCTGCTGCACATTGGTATAATCTTTTAGGGTTTTACCGTGTTTCATTCAACGATTTCCTATATAGGATGTCGTCTGGTGTGTGGCTACGTGGTTATTGATGTGGTGTTGGCGACATGATTTCATGGTTCGACGAAACCTTTTTGTGGTTTCGATTTTATTAACTGTCACACCTGCTGGATTGATTCTTTGAATGCTATATCGAAACCCTTTTAGGGTTTTTTTCTTCTTTTTTTGTTGGTGGCTATGACCTGCTTCGTTCGTGGTGTAAGTACCCTCGTTAGGGTTTCATTGATGGAAGTCAAACCGGTTGGTTTTGTTTAATGGATTTCATGATTATCCATGGTTCCTTTGTATGGTGTACATGGTTTAATAAGGGAGAGATGGCTATCTGGTGATTGGGATTTCTTGTTGTTGATTATGATGGTAGACAAGTTAGTGAGGGTACCTTGTTCAAAAACCCTTGTTTCGGTTTCAAGACCTGCTGATCATTCAAGTTACATTAATTGGTCTTGTTATTGTTGTTGCTGATTGTTGAGTATAGGGATCATGCAGGTTCATCGTTCATAATCATGTTGCCACAATTATTTTATGTTGTGATCGATGCTACAGATTTCTATGGAAGTATATGTTTTTCCTTTAGTGATCACATGGTTATGAAGGGCTGGTGTATATTTGATGTTTATGATTTCAGTCTTTGTGTGATCATGGGAGGTGTCGTGGCATTGTGACTTGATCATTGGTTGTCTTCAAGTATTTCACTCGGATTGTTTGGAAGATTGGTTCAAGTTTGCTATGCTGGAAGTTCTACGATTACTAAGAAGACTCAAGTGTTTACTTGAATTATGATCTATTTTTATTCTTAGCAATTGTTAGATGTGTTTGGTTATGTAATTTATAAGAATGGCATGTAATTCTTATATAGTGGTTATGGTAGTGTCCTAAGGGACTAAGATGAGGGACACACCCTCATCCATTGTACTTCTACGTTTTTTTGGTTAATATATTTTACCAGGGTGCAGGATTACTCCCCTTTACCCAAAAAAAAATATCTGTTACAGACAAACTTTTTGTCTAAATGGGTAAGTTATCCCACAGATTTTCACGGGACAATGAATGTGAACAATAATTATTTTCCAAACACAATAGAATAACAATCTTCATTCAGAATGAAATTGCTTCTCAAGTCAAGACAACGCCACTAGTTAGAGTTACTCAACAATTATGACTATGAGATACGTTATCACCCAAGAAAAGCTAATGTAGTAGCAGATACGTTAAGCTAGAAAGAACGATTAAAAACCACTCAGGATTAGATCATTAGGAATGACTACTTATTCACCCTTTCATCACACTATACCCTTGTTGGCAGACAGACTTGTCCGACGTGAGGATCGAATCGAAACTATTACCGACACCCTCAACGACTTTCTTCGTGAACACGTAGAGACTCTTACAGATGAGATTGAGAACTTCGTAATTGGCAAATTAGCTATGAAGGCTGTATTTGAACAGATGGATACTCAGTTTTGGGAATCAATGGAGTTTATAGGAGCATTGTCTGGAGCCAACACTTCAACAGAAATAATGATGAGAGCCCTGGACCGTGAAATTGAGAGGATTGACATGGAGAATGTGTATCTTAGGCAAGCCTTACAAGAATCCCTAGCTAGGGAAAGAGCAAGAGACCAAACCATCGAAACTATAACCACTGCCATTCAAAAACTCCAAAACCGTATGGACAAAACCTTAGGAAAAACCATGAATCTGAGGCTTGTCAGTTTAACAAACCAATGTGCTATTAATAAGGAATCTTGTTATATGATGTTTTGAAAACATTCAAACAAGTATTAATAAATGTTGTAATGACATCGATTTATGTTTGTCCTTCCGACATGATGTGGCACATCTTAATTTAAATTTCTCATTGACTAAGTTGTTATGACTATAACCTATTCTTGGTTGTATTAGAGGTATTCTAACTTAACAAGGTCAGCACGAAATTCTAAACCTACGTCTTTCTTCCGTTGATGATAGCAACATGGCTAGAACTAGAAGAACAACCACAACGCCAACAAACCCCGAAGTTATGACCCCAGCAGCGATACATCAAGCAATTGCTGATGGTGTCAATACCTTCTTAACCGAACAAGCCCGCCAAAGAGATACTGGCACACAAATGGCTGGAAAAGCGACACCCACACCTCGTTACTACACCTATAAGGACTTTATAGCATGCCAACCCACATACTTCAAAGCTACCGAAGAGATATCCAAATTAGCCCAATGGTTTGAGCGATGTGAAACGGTCTTCCAAAGAAGTAGATGCTCAGAAAACAACAAAGTTAGCTTCGCAACGGGAACTCTAATACAAGATGCCCTATCTTGGTGGAATGCTATGGTTCAGACTCTAGGAGCAACGACAACATATCAACTCTCATGGACTGAATTCAAGACCAAGATATTAAAGAAGTATTGTCCTCGTTCGGAATTGAGGAAGCTTGAGGATGAGTTCTATGTGTTGGTAGTAAAGGGAATCAATCTGAGAACTTACAACCGAAGGTTTCAGGAACTTAAGATACTATGCCCATCGATGGTGCCTGACCTTGAGAAAACCTTGGAGAAGTACGTCGAAGGACCCCCTAGGAGCATTGAAGGAGATGTCACCTCATCAAACCCGCCATCCCTGGAAGCAGCAATGAAACTTGCTCAGAGGCTATTGGACCAAGAGGTCAAATGCAATGAGCTCAAGAGGAAACACGATAATAAAAGAATCACCCATCACCACGACAACAACCATCATGGCAACACCAGCAATCACCGCAACAACAACAACAACAACAATTCTCAACAACGCAGCAGGCTGATGAAGTTTAGAATTTAACTGTCCGAATTTCCTTAAGCACTTGGTTGTACTAAGTGATGACACCTTTAAGTGTTCGTCTTTCTCACAACTTAGGTCTACTTTCTGTTCAATAAGCGACTCGCTATGATATTTCCTCATCCATTGTACTATTTAGTTCTCCCTAAATTCCATATTATCCACTCCTTTTACTCTAGCTAACATTTCATTTGTGGCATGGCCAAAATCCATTTCAACACCAAACAGACGAACTATTATAGTATTAACTAAGTTGGGGCAATCACTCATACTTTGATTTAGGAAATCAACCGTTTAACTTATAAACTCTACGAACCAACAACTAGACCGGACATCATACGGGTCGATTGGTCCAAGCATTGCATTATTACTCGTAAATTATACATAGCCTGATCACCTATGTCTAATTTAGGAAGAATCATGCAATGAAGGGAACAATGGTCTCTGAGGTGTAAGTAAGTTATACTTGAGATATAGGATTTCTAAGGAACACGAAGAACACCAAGTACCCACATCTTTTCCCTAGACACCCTTGGCAACTATCTTAGACTAGAATTCCGGAACGGAATTCCCTGTAAGAGGTAGGTAATGTAACCTCCCGTAATTTTCCCATACGATTAGTAAATATCAATAATTGAATAAAGGATATTACGTGAATTAAATACCATTTTTACGAGGAACAATTTTTTTTTGCATGACTTATTATGTGAATCACTACGACATTTATGATTGATCATTTGCCTAGGAATGATGCTTACACACAACCTTGATAGTTTATTAATATCGCGAATAATATAATATATTTAAAACGTTTATATTTTATAAATATACGTTTCATATAATTACCGTACAATATTTATATATTTCCGGAGCCTACGAAAATTCCCGAGATTGCTCACTAATATTTTTGGACCTCGACGCGATACTTTGAACAAGCTCACCAAGCTCCGCATCCCAAGCACACCTCTAACTATTATATTTATAAATCATAAGTACATGTTTGCTTTAGCTCAGTTGATTATAACTTTTACACACGACATCTCCCTTTTATTTCACAACTCTAGTTTCCATGCTTCTAAGAACCATGAAAGACAATTGTTATCAACTTTTAAATATAATTGCTATACTAGAATATGGATCAAGTTAAGGCACCTTACACAATCTCAAATTAACACAAATAGTAATAACACTTCGTATAAATTCTAATAAACCACCAACTTTCTGTAACGAATTTAAATCCTAAATTTAAGGCCTTTCTGGTCCGAACCAGGAAAAGTGTAAAACACGAAAGTTGTCCGAAATAATGTTTTACATCTAGACTCGCGAGATTTTAAACCAAAAACGCAATTCCAAGCTGTTATCTTTAAAATACGACCTGGACTCAAACTTGGGTACTACTACATGTGCAAAACTCTTACACCACCTTCCTCACATTGCTACTCCCTCAAATGAAGCCTATGGAAACCGTGTTACATTCTTACAAGTTTACTTACACACTCTACCTCCCACCTCTAACTCTCCCCAATCCAAGAGTAGCCACATATTTGACATACTTACACACTCAATGTCATACTAGATCCTTGCACATTTCATCATTGAATTCCATTCTTATATATAAACTCACATGCAAATCATTCACTAACACATTCAAACGCAACATATTCTTTCTTTTTACTATCCATCGAGAAGAAAGAAAAGAAAGAAGCAAGGCACATGGATACTAAATAGGCGAACTTTCCTCTCCATATTATACGTACACAATCACTCTCATATTTCCCAAACTATAAACGAAACACATCAAACCTTTCACTTAAACCCCAATTACCACCAAACAGACCCTTAATTATTTTTGTTTTCTGCTGGGCCGAAACATAATCAGAAGCCCACCAGGCCAAGCCCAGCGTGGGTTATTTTTTTTCTTTGTTTTTCTTTTTGGTTCCCAGTCGACACAGCCAAACAAACACCCTCGGTATTCATTTTCTCGACACACAACACCAATATATTATTACACAGCTCGAATCATGAACCAGCTAGCATTCAAGAATGACCAACCTCGTTCAATATCTCAACCCCTTAGTCACTTGAAATCAAGCAAAGTTAAACAACCCAAACCGAATGGCCAAAATCCGTAAAAACGTGTCACAACATCCCTTAGCACCTCCCATGCTTACCAATGCTCACAAAGCTATGTCTATACATCTTACAATATGTCAGGAATAAGCAAAGATCGTATGACACATTCTTTGTCATGTTAAAACTCGATTGGTTGGTTTTGGAGGCAACATGCATTCAATCTTATCTCAAACTCAAACACTTATAACCTCCTGCTCGTTTTCACACTCAAGACTTCCTTTAAAACCTCCCATGCGATCTCAGTTGATAACACACACATAAAACACCAAAAGTCTAATTTCATGAAGTTTTAGTATCAAATCGGGACGAACGGTTTGTCAAGCGTACGAGGAGTTCGAAGTAAGTTCAAGTACCATCATTTCTCATTCCTTGATCCTTGGTGAGTTGAGAATCGACCCACATTCCCCTCTTGCCCCAGCTCGACCTCTACGTCCAATTTTACCCCACCCTTTTGAGGTGAGGTGAGAACACTTGAACCATTTTACTATTTTTCATTTCGTTATATTTGATTTTTGCACGTTTACTTTGATCATTTATCTCGTAAAATATAAACGTGACACATATAATTTATTCGACATACAAGGAGTTTAATATACTAGCAATCAAGTGGTATAAAGTTTTTGATCTAAAAATAACGTATACTTAACAAACATATTCTCGACGACAATAAGCAACTCCCTCCTACGTTTTCATTAATCGATCAGATACCTTTTAATTATATATGTTGATTCACCTAGTGGGTCGGTTATTATTAATTGGTAAATTCTAACGTGGGTCGGTGGTCTCTAATTCACATATAGTTGCTTTTGTTCCGTTTTGTGTTTGTTCTATACGTGCATGATCTGAATTGTCTATTTAATTCTTTTCAAAATATTCTCCTTAGTGGGTCGGTTGTGTTAGAGTTAATATTTATATCTCATTCTTCGTGAGTTGCATGATCTGAAGTTGCATGTGTGCCGCCATCTAATATTTATATTTAATTCGTTGTGAGTTGGTGGTATCTATTGTAATATCAGTTGGTTTACTGATTTGGTGTGCTCTTAAACGTTAAAGACTAGACGAGATCCATTAGGGTTTCGTTTTTTAGTGCTTTCAAGATTCTGATCTAGGGTTTTAGGATTCTGTTGGGAAGAAACCCTATCTTTTTAGGGGTTGTATTGCTGTGTGGATTTGACTTGGGTTTTTATTGACTGTGGGTTTACGAGAGAGATGGAACAAGGTTTTCTCAACAAGTCGAACAAGGATACAATGAGGAATTCTGATAATACTGGTTCGGTGTTGAGTGATTTGGCTAAAAGAGTTAAGAGCATTAATGGTAAACTTTTGGGTAAAGATGGGAAACCGTTGAAGCCATATCGTTGTGTGAATGACAAAGTGGTATCTAATAGCTTGGCTGAGGATATGGCACCATCTAGTGGTGTCGTTGATGATGATGCTGCTGTTAAGGTGTCGTATCGTTGTGTGTATGATTCAGTTGATGAATCGGCTGTTGCTATGGACAACAATAAAGTGTATGAATCGGTTGTTGCAGCTGCTGGTCCTGGAGTTAATACTACGGCTGATTAAATGTTTGGTGGTTCAAAGTCTGCTTCAATGATCATGGAAACTATTAATGTAGCTGCTGGTACCACGATGGATGAATCTACTACTCCACCTATTTGTGTGGGTTCTATTACTAAGGGAAATCAGACTCATATCGATAATAGTACACTTGAAGGTGGGGTTGATCTTTCCTTGGCTGATGTGGTTATACCGCGGGAAGAAGTGGACTCGATTAGTGCACAACTTAAAAATTCTCTATATGGTTATTTTGTTGGACAAAGGCCTGCGTTCCCGGTTGTGCAGAATTTTGTTCGTAATGTTTGGAGAAAATTTGGATTTATGCATGTAATGATACATAAGGGATTCTTTATTTTTCAATTCTCGACCAAGGAAGGTATGGATAATGTTTTGAATTTTGGTTCTTGGAGAATTAGGTCAGTCCCGTTAATACTTAAAGTTTGGAATCCTAATTCTGATTTGATAAGAGATGAGGTAAAGAAGGTCCCAGTATGGGTTAAACTGTTTAATGTCCCCATTGTAGCATATTCGAAGGTTGGTCTTGACTTGATCACGGCTAAACTTGGACGTATTCTTATGCTAGATGAGCACACTAGTAATATGTGTCTCAAATCATGGGGTATGAATTCATACGCTAGAGTGTTGGTTGAGATTTCAGCGGTGAATGAATTTGTCAAATCTCTTGTTGTGGCAATCCCTATTGCAAAGACTAAAGAGCATCGATTTGTTACTATTGATATCGAGTTTGAATATACGCCGCCCCGTTGCTCTATGTGCAAAGTTTTCGATCATGTTGATAAGGAGTGCCATAGGAAAGAGAAGGAAGTTAAACGGACATCACGTGTGGATGATGGTGGTGGGGCTTCAAAGAGTAAATCTAAGGGTGTTAAAAAGGTGCGGGTGTCTAGTAAGCCTAAATTGATATATCGACCCGTTTCTAAGCCTAGTAATAACAACCAGACTACTACGTCCATACCGAAGGTTAATTCTCCTCTTAGCACTATGGAGGGACTGGAGTTGGTTTGTGATAAGCCTAATGATACTGAATTGCCACATGCTACTCCAATTGTGCCTAATGATGTTTCCAACAGCTCCAATACTGATGGAAAGTACTTCAAAGATGATATTAAATTGGATGACTTGAGGAGTTTTATTGATCAAAGTATGGAGAATGAGAAGGTGTTTGATATTCCTAAGGATGATGTGCCTAAGGATGTTAATGATGGATGTGTAATGGCGGATACTACTTATGTCTCCTCCATTAATGATATTTCATTACATGAGCCGCCTGGAAGTTTGCTTTTGGATAAGGGTAAGGAGGCTGGTCTGTCTAGTTCCTCCTTATCCCTTGTTAATTCTACTACTAAAAGAAGTAACCCTTTCTCTAAGGTTGGTGATGTAATTGATTCTGATAGTGAGGTGGATAAGGTTCTTAATCCGTATGATGAGTCTGTGAATTTATTTGATATGCCCATGGGTACAATATCATCAACGGGTGGTGGACAGGACCAGGAAGAGTACTATGAGTATGATGACTTTACGGATCAGCTACACGAAATACCAAGACACTTGGCTGCATATTATGAAGATTTCAAGCTCCAGGGTCGGACTAGGTAGTAGTTGGTTTTCTGGGTAAAGGGGAGTAATCCTGCACCCTGGTAAAATTCATTATCCAAAAACGTTGAAGTACAAAATGACGAGGGTGATTTCCCTCGCCCCCAGTCCCTCAGGACACTTACAAGACACGTATCTAAGAATGACAAACCATTCTTAAAACTAACATGCACAACATGTGCAACTGACCATACCTATAACTTACAATATAAGTGTGACAGGCCACACTTATAACTAATAATTGAACATAAACTACAACGAATATAAAAGAAAAAAATAGCAAATCAAGTAGAAACTTGAGTCTTCATAAAAACATCAAGTAAAAACTTGAATCTTCCCGTGTCGTCATAGAAGTTCATGACTTTCAACGATGCAGCCGAAACCATGGTAGAATAGACACGCGCCAATCCACACAATAGATCCACCAACTACACCTATCTTCATTGATCCAATCAGGACCAAACCAACACTACAACTCGATCCAATACCGCATCTGCTACAAGTTTCAAATGAAACTCAAGCTAAGAATGAAAAACAATGTATCTTGATCAGTTGTAGACGAAAATAGGGCTAGACAACCCTAACTTACAGAAAATAGAGCACCATCAATCACATGACCAAATACATAAATTAATGCCATGTCCAAGAACGATGATAAAAAGGTTTTGAATAAGACCCTTAAACTTAACCTCCATCACTTATTCGAGCAGCAGCAGATTCCCATAAAACAACAAGGTTGTCGTTGATTAAATTAATAACAATCCACTTGAAAGCACGAACAGTAAACAAACACCAACCTTAATGACATGATCCGAGATAAATCACGAACCAACAACCTCCATAAAGAACCAATCATGATTCCCCTACAAACAGCCAAGAACAATACCATGAATAGGGTCACCATGCAATGAAACTAGGGTAGGTAAACCCTAACTTCCAGCAAACAAAAGCATCGATCCAAAAAGAATATGAATAACAATGCATTGACATGAGTAGACAAATCCATTGTTATATCACCCTAACATATCCAACTTCCATGCAGTAGCGACAATCATAGCAGCCAATCAACAAGATATCACCAAGGACGACATAACAGGACCACTATATTGAACTAAAACAACACAACATACACCCCAACGATGTACCTCTACGAATCAATCATAGCATCAACCATATGACATGGTGACGACACCAAATAATCAGATTGATTCAACATACATACAATCCGCAGCTCCCATGATACCAAGAAGGTTTGCACCAAACCCTAACAACCCTTAGATCAATGTTAACCACACATAATACTATGGTAATTCAGTGCATCATCAGCAATCACAAGTAAAGCAAATTAGAATGAAATCCAATCCGAACCGAAACTACCATAGACGAACCTAGGGTTTTACCAAACCCTAACTACACAATACCACATCATCCATGATACGCGAAGATCATAACAGATGCAGCAATAATCCAGTATAAACCAAAAATATGTCAAGCAACCCTAACATCCAAATCGATCAACACAAGACGAAGGTTTTTGAACAAGGATACCCCGAAACTTGACTTTCATCTCTCTTATAAACCCATGTACAGCACACATAAATCTGATCTAGAACCTGTAGAAAGTATATCACGTAGAAGATCCCCCAAACGGGTTACATGCCACACGTTCAAATAGAAAATACGAAACCCTAAACATTAGGGTTTCGTAAAGCGGTTAAGGGTACAGAACCAGAATCGAGTGAAAATTAAAACCTAGTAATGTTTTGTATACGTTGAGTGCATATCCAACCAAACCGACCCATGATCTGTTGTTGAGAATTAAAAGCAAATCGAACCAATCATAGATCAATAAAACCTTTAGCGAATGAGATAAAAAGCCAAACTAGTGCAATGATATATAAATCTTAAATCCACCGACCCACTATGAACCTTAAATAATTAAGGAGACATAGAAGAATCAGTTGAGAAAAGAATTACAATCATAAGGTTCCACCGACCCACGTTGCACTAATGGCTATTCCTTGAATATATAAAAAAAAAAAAAAAAAAAAAAACCAACCAACAAACAAACCATTCAGATCTTTATAACATTAGTCTAGTAATCACAAAAGATTATTAGAGATAACGTATGAGATAGGAAGAATTAAAACAGAATGGATTGTTTGTTGGCGGCTGGAAATCGCCAAAGTAGAGAGAGAACTTTTTCTAGAGTTTTAGGTAGTAGTTGGTTTTATTGTAGTCATGTTTTGTTTATGTGGTAGTGGTCTTTTTCTTGTTACAAAGAAATGTTTATGCCTATGTAACGGGCTTAGATATGGGATTTCACCCATATCCAGTGTACTTAAATGTTTTTGGTTAATGTTATTTACCGGGGTACAGGATTATTCCCCTTTACCCAAAAAAAAAAAAAAAAAAAAAAAAAAAACATAACACGTTTAGAAGTCACAAAGTCGTTTTGAAAGTTATTAAAAAGACTTGGAATATTTTTCATAAACTTGAACTATTTTCAGGAATGGCTCTAGGCCTTATACTTTGACCTCATATTTTATTATCTAGACGAACAACACCATTATTTTTGAGCTCTAACTAATTTTCCATGGTACAAACAATCAGGAGATGTAAAATATATGACCTTATAAGCTTGTTTAAACGCATTTCAAAAGCCATTGTGTTAGTACAAAACTGTTTTTCAAAAACCTTTATAAATTAACAAATGGGCTTATAAGCCCATTTAGCTGTTTTTAAGCTCATATGATAAGCTGGTCCTATAAGCTCTACTCTGACATTTTTATAACATAAAAATAAACCCAAGACCAGGTCCAACCCTTTTGTAAGCCCAACGGATCTAAAAATATTAACGGGCCAAGTTTAATGGCTCGCTAAGCCCATTTAATTGGAAAAATTGGATTTTGAACAAATAAGCTATTGAAATAAGCTAATCAGAATGTTCTGAGCTTATTTAGAAAATAAAAATGTTAAACTTTTAATTTGGTGAAATTTGGACTAAATTTGCAAATTTTATTAACCGAGGGACTAAAAGCGTAAATCTTGGAAACTTAGGGTAGAAACTGTCAAATCTGAATTTTTGAGTTATAAATTGTAATTATTAAAATTAGAAGTAATAAATGTAAATATATATAACTTTGGACTAACGGTGTAAAGTTTATATCGTTAAGGTTAAAAAGGTAACATTTGTAAAACTTGAAGGGATTTTCTGTAATATTATTTTATAAAAATAATATTAATATTTTATATATAAATACACATGTTTAGTATAAAACTCTTATAAATTTAACTTATATATATACGATATAAATATTCGCGTAACTATAATTAATTTTAACGATATATATATAACGATACGTTTATTTCTTTTCTTTTAAAACTAACATCATAAAACATCGTCTACATACTTCGACTTATTCTTGATGATTTTCCATCGCACATCGATCATCGATCATTACACTCACAAGTTACATGTATATATAACTTTGTTCTTGAACTTCAAGCATTTAAACGAACACGAGTTTTAATCACAACTGAATGACTAATATTCGCGATAAAAACTAGATTTAGACTATCAACTAAAACATACCATATCTTTTAGGTTGTGTGTGAAGCCGTTGCCTTGCATCGTTGAGATTATGTTACTACCACTACTACTTTACTACTAAGGTGAGTCATAGCCCCTACTCTTACTTGTTTTACAATGGTTTATAAACGTTTTTGGGGGAGATACATGCTTAACTACTGTTTTTACTTTTACAAGTATTCATTAACTAAATAAATGACTGTATTTCATATAAACTTTACTAGTTTACACATTTTTATACCTCATAAGGAAATACCTGCTATAGACATGATTACAAGTGATTTTTCAATGGTATGCTATATTTGATCTCTATTGCCTAAGTACCGATTACCAAAAGTCCCTCGTTCATGCACCTTAATCACCCAAAGGGTGAGCGTAAGTAGTTGTGAATAGATCTATTAGGGATTGACAATCCCCATTTGGTCGCTAGAGGAAAGCCACCAAATGCACGCTATTTGATTTCATAGGTTACTGGTAAATACCTATCCTGAGGGCCACTGTTTTACATCATTATTATGGATAATTCTGATGCCTGTTAATCGTTGAGTGTCATGAGCATAGAGCAATAGAATGGTAGTACTGTATTCATGATACAGTATCACAACGACTGATGTTTGGGGTGTACAATGCTGTAGCCCGCTGTTTTATTAAACTATGAGATTGTGCTCACTATATAGCAGAAAAACTATTAATAATTGGCAAACGAACAAACTATTTTGGTGTTGACCCGGTTAGGTCAAACAAACTACTATTTTGGTGTTGACCCGGTGAAGGGCAAACCAACGGACTATTTTTGAATTAATAAGGAAATCACTCATTTTCTGATTTTGATAATCAACTGTTATTATAACTTCTATGGAATCATAAACTCTTTGATTTTGGAAATCGATATTCCAAACTATAAACTCTATGAACTCACCAACCTTTGTGTTGACACTTTTAGCATGTGTTTATCTCAGGTAACTAAACAAGAAGGAACTTGAAGGCACGGAGTGGGCTTGTAACCCGACATGGGCTTAAATAAATGTTTTGACACATTTCAAATAAACTTGTTGTTTAAACTATGAAACATCTTGATGTCTCGAATATTTGGTATTTTAAATGAATTAAACTTTTAAGCATCAATTTTGTGTCGTTTTCTATGATTGTGACAAAGATCCTCGAAGTAACACCCAAAAAGTCTTCCGCTGACATTTTTAAGTCTTCCGCTGACGTGATGATTTTGGGGGTGTTACAATGATTATTTACGCAACTACTCTTAGATGCTATCCAATTCCTATTAGGTTGTTGAGAACTCCTAGGTATTGGTTTGCTACTACTAGCAGTATTTTGAACTACAGTGGAAGGCATTACACGAGGTTTTGAACCTAGAATTCCATCCTTTTGAAGTAGCGCCTTTTTCCTAGCCTTTTCTAGATCATAGTTCTTGTACATGTCATATTTTCCATAAGAATCTTTACTTTTAATGCTCGTATTAGACACTGTTTTTGAACTAATCCTAGATGAGCCAGGTATAATCACGTGTTGAGATTAGCGGACACAGATGCATTTCCCTTTGGCCAAGAATGTGGAGTGACTGGTTTTGTCAAATTGTTTTTCTCAACAACTTGGGAGGCAACCGAGGTTTTGAAAATTTAGGTCGTTCAGATTTAAATGCAGTTGGTTGTCTAACCACTGATTGTTTTTTGTTTGTTTGAGAAGGCGGTTTCCCCAAGATTGATGGTTTTGCAAACTTAGTATCCACACTCTTGCCAGTCAGTCTTCTTAATTTGTTTTGCAATGCAGCATGTGCAAACACCTTTGCTTGAATTTGACCTTTTAAAAGCTCATTTTCTTTAACTAATGTATCCACACGTTTACTTAGTTCATTCAAAAATTTACCATTGTTGCCCGAAGTTAGAGATTCATTTTGCAATTTAAGTTCAAGCGAGATGCAATGTGCCTCCAGTTTTGAAAAATCTTTATGAAACTGGGCAATGGTCTTTTTGAGAAGAATGTTTTCAGACTCAAGAGTTTGGTTTGATGTTTCAGTCATTAGATTATCAGGTAAGGACTCAGACTCAGAATGTTTGTCTAGACATTGAACAACATTCTGGTCAACCTCTCCTTCATTACTGAAGTTAGGTTGCTCAGATTGTCGTTTCTCATTTGCAGGCATAATATGATCAACAGTAGATTGTACCTCAACCATTTGCTCTTTGTCAAAGTTAGGTTCTGTGTCATAGATGGGTATGACATCTTCCTCATCCATCTGTCCTTTGTCAAAGTTGGGCTCTAAGTCATAAGTGGGTCTGATATCAGCAGAATCAACATGTGTATCATTCCCCAGTCTGTTGTTGTCATCTTGCTCTTCTGATTCTGTCCCATTGCTTTCCATGACACCCAAATTAGCTTCCAATGCATCAACTTTATGAATTTGCTCTTCTTGAATCTGCATCTTCATTACTTTGAGTTTACTCTCCTTTAGCATATCCTTCAAATGAAGTGATCTCTCATAAAGCACCCTTTCAAGATAACTCATTTGCGAAACAAACTGATCTCTAAAAGCTTCAACCTCCATACTAGTGATGTTCTCTCTCCATAATCTACATTGAGATTCATAGTCTCGAGAAGTTTTGAACACTTTAAAATCGATGGTCATGAACCCTTTGAACAGAGTCTTGAGCGCCATAAATCCTACCATGCAGTCGCTTCCCTGTTCAATTTGCTTTTCGAGTTGAACTATGTTGTCTCGGAGTCTCCTTTGGAAGGTTAGAACGTCCGTCTCAGTTTCGAAGAATACAGTAATGGTAGTCCACGAAGGAAACCTTGTTTTTGAGAGAATTGTGTATTGAACCTTAACTGAATGAAAATATGCTAAACAATCTTCCTTTGAACGGATGGCTCTTTTCGCAACTTTATCCTGAAAGCTTGTATTATCGACATCTGCAGTATTCCCAACAGTCCTTACAGCATTCCTTCCTTGTCTATTAACTCTTTCACCTTGCACAACGGTTTGATTCCTTGTGTTAGAAGAAGAACAAAGACGGTTGTTTATCTCGTTGGAGTATCTGCTGTAAGCACGAGCAATAAGTTCGAGTCCTTGATTCAGAATAGCTTCTTTATCATCGTCATCAATTGTGTCACTGCTTACATATGGGCCTGAATCATTCAACTGGAGTTCCTGCATGTCTGCCATTAACATCACATCTGCTGTATCAGCTCCTAAATCTGTTGTATTGGATTCCAAATCCTCTTCAACTTCTATTTGACTAAGTATGGCACCGTATTCAAAATTAGCATCAAAGAGTGGAGTTGAATCATAATCTTGATCTTCCACATCTACAATATTTTCCGTATATGCCAAAAATGTCATGCTTGGTCCGATAAGATCTTCTTCATCATCAGTATCTTCCATTGTGTTAAAGCATTCATAAGTTAAAGTCATTGCGCCTTTGCCTTTCTTAGTAGATATTTGTCCAAGCTTCACTAGATTTTGCAGAAGAGATTGCATGTGATCATTTAGTGTTGCATGATGATACTGTGGAATGAAGATATGCTCAGGTGCATTTGGAAGAATGAAGAAGAGACCATTTGGAGTATAAATTAAGGATCCATGGTCAACAGCTGGAGATGGTGGAGCAGGGAGAATGGTCTTCAGTGGATTCATGCTTAAACAAGATTCAAGAATTTGCTTCATTCTGATGTGATGAAGTTCTTCTGTATGATGCATAGCTTCAAAATATTTCCACATTTCATAAGCACTAGCTTGAAAGTCCATATACATGTAAATTGAGTTGGGAAGTGCCATTGTTATGAACCATACAGCCTGTTGGTCAGCATCGTACTGAGCAAGTTCAGTTGCATTCAAATCTTCATCAGTTTGTATTCTGATAATCCCTGTTAAGTCAGCAAGAAATATCATTATGTATGGACCATCTTGAATGGATTTAAGCATGAGATCTGCAGCAGGACGATCTGTGAGCCATTGTAAAAATCTCTGTTTCCAATCAGTATATGTTCCTGGTAGCAACATTGGAGGCCTTGATTCATTGCCAAAGAGCAGAACATGGCGAATGAGGGAGTTGTGACTTTGTTGTTGATGATACTATTGCTGATGAGAATCTTGGTGAGGAAGGTAGTTGGAAGAAGGTACTGTTGCTGATGAGAATATTGGTGAGGAAGGTAGTTGGAAGAAGGTGATTGAGACGTTGTAGATGACATTGCTCTCTCCCTTGATTGTTGCGATGTAATCGAAATAATCAAACAAAATGTCACACTCAAGGTCGATATAGTGATTTCGAATTTTCCATCCAAAAAATAATTTGAAAAAATTTTTACTCTCAAAAGTAGAAAAATCACTCTGAAAAGCAATTTAAGGGTTGCAAGAAAAAAATTGAGTTTCAAAAAAAAAATTGCCGCCAAATTTCACCGAAATTTTTTTGAATTTTGGCCAAAATTTTTGAATTTTCGGCCAAAATTTTCACCGTTAAACCAAAATTTGAATTTCGCGTAAAAATTGAACGTATAGTTTCCTGTAAAAAATTTAATTTTTTTTTTGAAATAAGAAGAGAAAGATAAGAAGGAGAAATTTTGATAAGATGAGATGATGTGATTATGTAAAAAATGGATCTTTAAGGATAAATAAAGGTTTTAGTTTTAGGTATTTCTAGCAAACTTGAAAGAAATATTGGCTTCTAACTTGGTAGACTATCTGTTCTAACTCGATAAGATTGCTAACTCGGTAAGATTTGAAGGATGTCTAACTCGGTATGTTTTACAGAAATTCTAACTCGGTATGTATTATAGAAAGTGAAACTCGGTATGTATTAAAGCTTGTCTTAACTCGGTAAGATTGATACTTGTCAAACTCGGTAAGTCTTGCTCTAACTCGGTATGTTCTTACTCTAACTCGGTATGTCCTTAGAAAAGTCCAAACTCGGTAAGTCCTAGAAAAGTTCAAACTCGGAATGTCTTTAGAAAAATCCAAACTCGGTATGTTTTTTAGAAAAATTCCAAAACTCGGTATGTTATAGAAAATAGTCCAAACTCGGTATGTTTTAGAAAATAGTCCAAACTCAGTATGTCTTTGAGAAAAAATCCAAACTCAGTATGTCATGAAAGTTAAGCAAACTTGGTATGTTTTAAGTATTTTCAAACTCGATAATTTTGTGAAAATTTAAGCAGAGTTTCCCCTAGTAAGTTACCACAAATAACCTTACTCGATGGACGATAAGGCAAAAGGCTAACTCGCCAATTATGAAAATTACCTAACTCACAAACTTGTGAAGATACCTAACTCGCTAACTTTTGAACTCTCCTAACTCGCTAACTTTGAAGAATCCTAACTCTATAAATTGGAAATTTCCTAACTCTATAGAAACCGTTTCAAACTCGCAAACTTGAAAATTTCCTAACTCTATAACTTTGAATATTTAAGATGAACAGTAACCGTATTTCTCAAAAATCACTTTTAAAACCAAGTTTTTCTACCAAATCTAACCTAGATCAACCTATATTATCCCTTGGTGAATGATACCACTTGTTAGGTCACCATTTTACAACATAACCACTAAGATTTCTAGAGAGAGAAAGTAAGTGTAGAGAGAGAGTGGAAGGAACACCTAATATGATAATAAGAGACTAATGATATTACTAGTGAACCAACCACCTGAAATGAGGTGTTACAAGACTGTTTATAGGTAAGGATTAGGGCTTCACCATACTTTGACAATATTACAACCTTAGCCCTTATACTTTATCCAAACCTATAAACTAAGCATAAAACTTAGTAAAACATAAAAAATAACTAACGTATTAACTAAATAATGCAACCTATAACAAAATTCAATGACCGACACTTGAAATAATAAAGTCTATTCCCAACAGATATGATGACAAAATGTATGAATTGAAATAAGGTGCGAACTCTAGCCGCAACCTAATATGAATGATATGATCTAAGGTAAGCAATGAATCAATGCTATACATGAAAGTACGTATGTTATCGATACCACTCTTTAGTTTTGAAAATAATGTTTATCGTCAAAAAATACATTTTTGACGTCTCGTTAAGTTATAAACTACTTTTCATGTAAGTACGTTGAAATGGTACTCCACGATCCCCGTTTGGTGTTCTATCGATAAATATAGTAGTTTTGTCGTAGTTTAATATTTTTCTTAACTTGGAAAAAAAATATGTCTCAAATAGCCTCGCAAAACTAGTCGTGAAATATTGTGCATTAAGTGTTAGAGTTTGAACTCGGCGTTTTTGAAAACCTTGCAATGATATCTAATTGTCGTGTTATATAACTTTTGATCATACGCGCCTCGATGGGTAAGAAATACGGCTCTTCATTGTTGTTACTTGAAAATTATAGTTTTTAACACTTAGAGTATATTTTCATATAAAGCTGTTGAAAGTACATATAGTTTGTCGGGTTTCAAACGCGTATATCTTGGTCATTATAAGCTCGTTTTCTACGTTCTTTATATCCAAGATTTCGTATTAACATATACTAACACCTTTTCAGTAGGTCGGCTCCTCTAGGTTACGTCTAACGCCTCGTTTTGTCCGTCGAATCTCGGCATACAGCACGTATTATTTTCACAAAATAGTTTTTCGTCGTTAAACTTAGAAAAAATCATAACTTCCTCGTCGTAAGTCGATTTTTACCCATTCAAGCGGCCACAGTTTCGTTTTTGAAATTATTTTCTGAATATTTGGTTCAAAGTTACTGATGAACCCCTAATCTTTCCTCATTTTACAAAAATGGACAGACCTTAATTATATATTATCAAAAGTGATTTTTCTAGTTCAAATTTGTACTAATCCCTTCCAATCAACACCAAAGCTATTCTGTAACACCCCCAAAATCATCACGTCAGCGGAAGACTTAAAAATATCAGTGGAAGACTTTTGGGTGTTACTTAGAGGATCTTTGTCACAATCATAGAAAACGACACAAAAGTGACGCTTAAAAGTTTAATTCATTTAAAATACCAAATATTCGAGACATCAAGATGTTTCATATTTTAAACAACAAGTTTATTTGAAATGTGTCAAACCATTTATTTAAGCCCATGCCGGGTTACAAGCCCACTCCGTGCCTTCAAGTTCCTTCTTGTTTAGTTACCTGAGATAAACACATGCTAAAAGTGTCAACACAAAGGTTGGTGAGTTCATAGAGTTTATAGTTTCGAATATCGATTTCCAAAATCAAAGAGTTTATGATTCCATAGAAGTTATAATAACAGTTGATTATCAAAATCAGAAAATGAGTGATTTCCTTATTAATTCAAAAATAGTCCGTTGGTTTGCCCTTCACCGGGTCAACACCAAAATAGTAGTTTGTTTGACCTAACCGGGTCAACACCAAAATAGTTTGTTCGTTTGGCAATTATTAATAGTTTTCCTGCTATATAGTGAGCACAATCTCGTAGTTTAATAAAACAGTAGGCTACAGCATTGTACACCCCAAACATTAGTCGTTGTGATACTGTATCATGAATACAGTACTACCGTTCTATTGCTCTAAGCTCATGACACTCAACGATTAACAGGCATCAGAATTATCCATAATAATGATGTAAAATAGTGGCCCTCAGGATAGGTATTTACCAGTAACCTATGAAATCAAATAGCGTGCATTTGGTGGCTTTCCTCTAGCGACCAAATGGGGATTGTCAATCCCTAATAGATCTATTCACAACTACTTACGCTCACCCTTTGGGTGATTAAGGTGCATGAACGAGGGACTTTTGGTAATCGGTACTTAGGCAATAGAGATCAAATATAGCATACCATTGAAAAATCACTTGTAATCATGTTTATAGCAGGTATTTCCTTATGAGATATAAAAATGTGTAAACTAGTAAAGTTTATATGAAATACAGTCATGTATTTAGTTAATGAATACTTGTAAAAGTAAAAACAGTAGTTAAGCATGTATCTCCCCCAAAAACGTTTATAAACCATTGTAAAACAAGTAAGAGTAGGGGCTATGACTCACCTTAGTAGTACAGTAGTAGTGGTAGTAACATAATCTCAACGATGCAAGGCAACGGCTTCACACACAACCTAAAAGATATGGTATGTTTTAGTTGATAGTCTAAATCTAGTTTTTATCGCGAATATTAGTCATTCAGTTGTGATTAAAACTCGTGTTCGTTTAAATGCTTGAAGTTCAAGAACAAAGTTATATATACATATAACTTGTGAGTGTAATGATCGATGATCGATGTGCGATGGAAAATCATCAAGAATAAGTCGAAGTATGTAGACGATGTTTTATGATGTTAGTTTTAAAAGAAAAGAAATAAACGTATCGTTATATATATATCGTTAAAATTAATTATAGTTACGCGAATATTTATATCGTATATATATAAGTTAAATTTATAAGAGTTTTATACTAAACATGTGTATTTATATATAAAATATTAATATTATTTTTATAAAATAATATTACAGAAAATCCCTTCAAGTTTTACAAATGTTACCTTTTTGACATTAACGATATAAACTTTACACCGTTAGTCCAAAGTAATATATATTTACATTTATTACTTCTAAATTTTAATAATTACAATTTATAACTCAAAAATTCAAATTTGACAGTTTCTACCCTACGTTTCCAAGATTTATGCTTTTAGTCCCTCGATTAATAAAATTTGCAAATTTAGTCCAAATTTCACCAAATTAAAAGTTTAACATTTTTATTTTCTAAATAAGCTCAGAACATTCAGATTAGCTTATTTCAATAGCTTATTTGTTTAAAATCCAATTTTTCCAATTAAATGGGCTTAGCGAGCCATTAAACTTGGCCCGTTAATATTTTTAGATCCGTTGGGCTTACGAAAGGGTTGGACCTGGCCTTGAGTTTATTTTTATGTTATAAAAATGTTAGAATAGAGCTTATAGGACCAGCTTATCATATGAGCTTAAAAACAGCTAAATGGACTTATAATCCCATTTGTTAATTTATAAAGGTTTTTGAAAAACAGTTTTGTACTAACACAATGGCTTTTGAAATGTGTTTAAACAAGCTTATAAGGTCATATATTTTACATCTCCTGATTGTTTGTAACATGGAAAATTAGTTAGAGCTCAAAAATAATGGTGTTGTTCGTCTAGATAATAAAATACGAGGTCAAAGTATAAGGCCTAGAGCCATTCCTGAAAATAGTTCAAGTTTTTGAAAAATATTCCGAGTCTTTTTAATAACTTTCAAAACGACTTTGTGACTTCTAAACGTGTTATGTTTGTTAAGTATACATTATTTTTAGATCAAAAACTTTATACCACTTGATTGCTAGTATATTAAACTCCTTGTATGTCGAATAAATTATATGTGTCACGTTTATATTTTACGAGATAAATGATCAAAGTAAACGTGCAAAAATCAAATATAACGAAATGAAAAATAGTAAAATGGTTCAAGTGTTCTCACCTCACCTCAAAAGGGTGGGGTAAAATTGGATGTAGAGGTTGAGCTGGGGCAAGAGGGAATGTGGTTCGATTCTCAACTCACCAAGGATCAAGGAATGAGAAATGATGGTACTTTAACTTACTTCGAACTCCTCGTACGCTTGACAAACCGTTCGTCCCAATTTGATACTAAAACTTCATGAAATTAGACTTTTGGTGTTTTATGTGTGTGTTATCAACTGAGATTGCATGGGAGGTTTTAAAGGAAGTCTTGAGTGTGAAAACGAGCAGGAGGTTATAAGTGTTTGAGTTTGAGATAAGATTGAATGCATGTTGCCTCCAAAACCAACCAATCGAGTTTTAACATGACAAAGAATGTGTCACACGATCTTTGCTTATTCCTGACATATTGTAAGATGTATAGACATGGCTTTGTAAGCATTGGTGAGCATGGGAGGTGCTAAGGGATGTTTTTTTTTTTTTGGGTAAAGGGGAGTAATCCTGCACACTGGTAAAATATATTAACCAAAAAAGCGTAGAAGTACAATGGATGAGGGTGTGTCCCTCATCTTAGTCCCTTAGGACACTACCATAACCACTATATAAGAATTACATGCCATTCTTATAAATTACATAACCAAACACATCTAACAATTGCTAAGAATAAAAATAGATCATAATTCAAGTAAACACTTGAGTCTTCTTAGTAATCGTAGAACTTCCAGCATAGCAAACTTGAACCAATCTTCCAAACAATCCGAGTGAAATACTTGAAGACAACCCATTACAATGCCACGACACCTCCCATGATCACACAAAGACTGAAATCATAAACATCAAATATACACCAGCCCTTCATAACCGTGTGATCACTAAAGGAAAAACATATACTTCCATAGAAATCTGTAGCATCGATCACAACATAAAATAAGAGTGGCAACATGATTATGAACGATGAACCTGCATGATCCCTATACTCAACAATCAGCAACAACAATAACAAGACCAATTAATGTAACTTGAATGATCAGCAGGTCTTGAAACCGAAACAAGGGTTTTTGAACAAGGTACCCTCACTAACTTGTCTACCATCATAATCAACAGCAAGAAATCCCAATCACCAGATAGCCATCTCTCCCTTATTAAACCATGTACACCATACAAAGGAACCATGGATAATCATGAAATCCATTAAACAAAACCAACCGGTTTGACTTCCATCAACGAAACCCTAACGAGGGTACTTACACCATGAACGAAACATGTCATAGCCACCAACAAACAAAGAAGAAAAAAACCCTAAAAGGGTTTCGATATAGCATTCAAAGAATCAATCCAGCAGGTGTGACAATTAATAAAATCGAAACCACAAAAGTTTCGTCGAACCATGAAATCATGTCGCCAACACCACATCAATAACCACGTAGCCACACACCAGACGACATCCTATATAGGAAATCGTTGAATGAAACACGATAAAACCCTAAAAGATTATACCAATCTGCAGCAGACGCCTTCACACAAAGGAGATCGATCTATAAATAAGAATTCAAAACCGACTTAAATAAACCATGAACAGATCCATTCCTAAAACCCTAATGGCGGTTACGAAATATAACATATATGCACCCACTTCGAAACCCTAAAACAGATTCGAATCCACAAAACCAGCCACATCAATGGTCGACTTTAAAGATAACGAATTAATAAGCAAAGAATTGTTAGGGTTTTCAAAGTTGCCAATGAAAAAACAAGGAGAAATCCGATAGAAGATAATGAAAAACGAATCTGCCAACCACTCTAATATGTATATCTAACCCAAGATCGTATTGCATACCCTAGGAAGGATAGAGAAGACGATTTGGATTGAGATTTGGCCGGAAATAATAGTTAGAGGGTGCTATGGGATGTTGTGACACGTTTTTACGGATTTTGGCCATTCGGTTTGGGTTGTTTAACTTTGCTTGATTTCGAGTGACTAAGGGGTTGAGATATTGAACGAGGTTGGTCATTCTTGAATGCTAGCAGGTTAATGATTCGAGTTGTGTAATAATATATTGGTGTTGTGTGTCGAGAAAATGAATACCGAGGGTGTTTGTTTGGCTGTGTCGACTGGGAACAAAAAGGAAAAACAAAGAAAAAAAATAACCCACGCTGGGCTTGGCCTGGTGGGCTTCTGATTGTGTTTCGCCCCAGCAGAAAACAAAAATAATTAAGGGTCCGTTTGGTGGTAATTGGGATTTAAGTGAAAGGTTTGATGTGTTTCGTTTATAGTTTGGGAAATATGATTGTGATTGTGTACGTATAATAGGGAGAGGAAAGTTCGCCTATTTAGTATCCATGTGCCTTGCTTATTTCTTTTCTTTCTTCTCGATGGATAGTAAAAAGAAAGAATATGTTGCGTTTGAATGTGTTAGTGAATGATTTGCATGTGAGTTTATATATAAGAATGGAATTCAATGATGAAATGTGCAAGGATCTAGTATGACATTGCGTGTGTAAGTATGTCAAATATGTGGCTACTCTTGGATTGGGGAGAGTTAGAGGTGGGAGGTAGAGTGTGTAAGTAAACTTGTAAGAATGTAACATGGTTTCCATAGGCTTCATTTGAGGGAGTAGCAATGTGAGGAAGGTGGTGTAAGAGTTTTGCACATGTAGTAGTACCCAAGTTTGAGTCCAGGTCATATTTTAAAGATAACAGCTTGGAATTACGTTTTTGGTTTAAAATCTCGCGAGTCTAGACGTAAAACATTATTTCGGACAACTTTCATGTTTTACACTTTTACTGGTTCGAACCAGAAGGGTCTTAAATTTAGGATTTAAATTCGTTACAGAAAGTTGGTGGTTTATTAGAATTTATACGAAGTGTTATTACTATTTGTGTTAATTTTAGATTGTGTAAGGTGCATTAACTTGATCCATATTCTAGTATAGCAATTATATTTAAAAGTTGATAACAATTGTCTTTCATGGTTCTTAGAAGCATGGAAACTAGAGTTGTGAAATAAAAGGGATATGTCGTGTGTAAAAGTTATAATCAACTGAGCTAAAGCAAACATGTACTTGTGATTTATAAATATAATAGTTAGAGGTGTGCTTGGGATGCGGAGCTTGGTGAGCTTGTTCAAAGTATCGCGTCGAGGTCCAAAAATATTAGTGAGCAATCTCGGGAATTTTCGTAGGCTCCGGAAATATATAAATATTGCACGGCAATTATATGAAACGTATATTTATAAAATATAAACGTTTTAAATATATTATATTATTCGCAATATTAATAAACTATCAAGGTTGTGTGTAAGCATCGTTCCTAGGCAAATGATCAATCATAAATGTCGTAGTGATTCACATAATAAGTCATGCAAAAAAATAAATAAATAAAATTGTTCCTCGTAAAAATGGTATTTAATTCACGTAATATTCTTTATTCAATTATTGATATTTACTAATCGTATGGGAAAATTACGGGAGGTTACATTACCTACCTCTTACAGGGAATTCCGTCCCGGAATTCTAGTCTAAGATAGTTGCCAAGGGTGTCTAGGGAAAAGATGTGGGTACTTGGTGCGAATCGTGTTCTTCGTGTTCCTTAGAAATCCTATATCTCAAGTATAACTTACTTACACCTCAGAGACCATTGTTCCCTTCATTGCATGATTCTTCCTAAATTAGACATAGGTGATCAGGCAATGTATAATTTACGAGTAATAATGCAATGCTTGGACCAATCGACCCGTATGATGTCCGGTCTAGTTGTTGGTTCGTAGAGTTTATAAGTTAAACGGTTGATTTCCTAAATCAAAGTGTGAGTGATTGCCCCAACTTAGTTAATACTATAATAGTTCGTCTGTTTGGTGTTGAAATGGATTTTGGCCATGCCACAAATGAAATGATAGCTAGAGTAAAAGGAGTGGATAATATGGAATTTAGGGAAAACTAAATAGTACAATGGATGAGGAAATATCACAGCGAGTCGCTTATTGAACAGAAAGTAGACCTAAGTTGTGAGAAAGACGAACACTTAAAGGTGTCATCACTTAGTACAACCAAGTGCTTAAGGAAATTCGGGCGGTTAAATTCTAAACTTCATCAGCCTGCTGCGTTGTTGAGAATTGTTGTTGTTGTTGTTGTTGTTGTTGTTGTTGCAGTGATTGCTGGTGTTGCCATGATGGTTGTTGTCGTGGTGATGGGTGATTCTTTTATTATCGAGTTTCCTCTTGAGCTCATTGCATTTGACCTCTTGGTCCAATAGCCTCTGAGCAAGTTCATTGCTGCTTCCAGGGATGGCGGGTTTGATGAGGTGACATCTCCTTCAATGCTCCTAGGGGGTCCTTGGACGTACTTCTCCAAGGCTCAAGGTCAGGCACCATCGATGGGCATAGTATCTTAAGTTCCTGAAACCTTCGGTTGTAAGTTCTCAGAATGATTCCCTTTACTACCAACACATAGAACTCATCCTCAAGCTTCCTCAATTCCGAACGAGGACAATACTTCTTTAATATCTTGGTCTTGAATTCAGTCCATGAGAGTTGATATGTTGTCGTTGCTCCTAGAGTATGAACCATAGCATTCCACCAAGATAGGGCATCTTGTATTAGAGTTCCCGTTGCGAAGCTAACTTTGTTGTTTTCTGAGCATCTACTTCTTTGGAAGACCGTTTCACATCGCTCAAACCATTGGGCTAATTTGGATATCTCTTCGGTACCTTTGAAGTATGTGGGTTGGCATTGCTATAAAGTCCTTATAGGTGTAGTGACGAGGTGTGGGTGTCGCTTTTCCAGCCATTTGTGTGACAGTATCTCTTTGGCGGGCTTGTTCGGTTAAGAAGGTATTGACACCATCAGCAATTGCTTGATGTATCGCTGCTGGGGTCATAACTTTGGGGTTTGTTGGCGTTGTGGTTGTTCTTCTAGTTCTAGCCATGTTGCTATCATCGAGGGAAGAAAGACGTAGGTTTAGAATTTCATACTGACCTTGTTAAGTTAAAATACCTCTAATACAACCAAGAATAGGTTATAGTCATAACAACTTAGTCAATGAGAAATTTAAATTAAGATGTGTCACATCATGTCGGAAGGACAAACATAAATCGATGTCATTACAACATTTATTAATACTTGTTTGAATGTTTTCAAAACATTATATAACAAGATTCCTTATTAATAGCACATTGGTTTGTTAAACTGATAAGTCTCAGATTCATGGTTTTTCCTAAGGTTTTGGAGTTTTTGAATGGCAGTGGTTATAGTTTCGATGGTTTGGTCTCTTGCTCTTTCCCTAGCTAGGGATTCTTGTAAGGCTTGCCTAAGATACACATTCTCCATGTCAATCCTCTCAATTTCACGGTCCAGGGCTCTCATCATTATTTATGTTGAAGTGTTGGCTCCAGACAATGCTCCTATAAACTCCATTGATTCCCAAAACTGAGTATCCATCTGTTCAAATACAGCCTTCATAGCTAATTTGCCAATTACGAAGTTCTCAATCTCATTGATGAGGCGAAAAATGATCCGTTTTTAGGGGGTCATTTAAGCCCGAATCCGACTTTATTTGATCAAATATTGCCCTAAATCGTTCCTTTTGTGATTTTAGGTACTTGGAGAGTGAATTCTGGAAAAGAAGCCATTTTGGACGTTTTTGGAGCATAAAAGTGAAGAAAACGGCAAAGTATCAATTTTCCATGCCGGAAACACTAAGTGACGGCGTCAAGAGTTACACCCTGATGGCGTCAGACATCAAGAATAAAATACCGTAGTTGATGACGGCGTCAAAAGTCATCCTGACGGCGTCAAAGTCCCAAGAATAAAATACCGTGGTTGGTGACGGCGTCACACAGGCCGTCATAAGTAGATCAAGGCCGTCCGAGGAAGTATTTGGCGGCGAGGTGACGGCGTCACATGGTAGTCTTGACGCCGTCAGCCCAGTTTTCCTATATATAGTTTTCTAGTTTTTACATTAAAAAGGAGAGAAGTTTTGGAGAAACCCTAAAGACGAATTTGGTGCAACTTTTACAGGTTTTTCAAGGGTTCCAAACCCTTGATACCTTGCATTGTAATTGAGATAAGTGTTCTTCTAATTCAATCAATATGTCTATGTGTTGGTTGTCTATATCTTGTTCTTATCTCAATTCAATTATGCTAGGCTAGATCTCCTTTGTGTTTGCTTAGATCTAATGAAACCTAGATATTGATTATGTGTTGATTACTTGTTTATTCTTGTTCTTGGATGAATGATTTTATATGTTAGGCTTAAGAAAACTGGCAGATCTCCAAATGTTAACATGCTTGAACGTCTTAAGAAACATGAACCGAGGCGTACTAGGTCTTTATTGGTTGTATTTAATGCATGAGCCACTGTTTACAATCCCTATAGTTGTGCTGGGTCATGGTGTAGGAGGAGATAAGAGCTCATAGAATTGGGGAGTTATGTATGCCACCCCATGAATGGTATTAAGGAATACGATCCGTCATCCATGCAATTATAACAAGTAATTAACATGTAAAAGATATCTAGGGAGTAGTGAAGTCTAAGTAAACACATTTTCTCCAATTACTGCTCACAACCTTAGTCTAAATTAGTTTAGTTTCAATTTTAGTATTTTATTTTGATTGCATCTTAGTTTTGGGTTAGTTGAATAGCAACTAATTCCGCCCACTCTTTCAAAACCCGAGATTTTACTTGCTTTCATAAAAATATAAAAATACAAAAATAATCATCCCTCACCTTTAGAACTAGTAATTTAGGCTTTCTAATCCTAGCGACACTATTCCTAAGCTGAACGATCAATCCCCCGGTACTTGTCACTATACTATACTACAACGATCAGGTACACTGCCTGGTGGGGGTTGTAAGCTTCTCGAGATCCCTCGAGAGGTAAAGCCTGTTGCGATTCCCACACATCAAGTTTTTGGCGCCGCTGCCGGGGGAATAGTTATTGTCTAGGTTAGGATTTCTTTTTATTGGGTCTACTTGCTAGATTCCTTTCTAGTAAGATTTTATTTTGATTTTTAGGTCTTCTTTAGTCTATCTTATTTCTTCGTGCCTTTGTTCGTAACTCTTTACTATCCGACATCATGGAAGGTGGTAACATCTTTGAACCCATCATCCCACCACAACAAAACCCACCACTAGAACCCCTTAGGCCCCGAACCTTAGGAGAGTACTCCCGACCTAGCCATCAAGGCTACCGAAACACCATTGAGCTCACCGGAGCCAATGTGACCCCCTTGCGATCCGACACCATCCGGTTGGTGCAAAGCGGATGTGCATTCCATGGACTTCGTTCCGAAGATCCAAACCAACATCTTAAGGACTTTCTCAAAATCGTAGATTCCATAGACCTAGGTGTTGAAACTAGAGAGACTACCCGCTTACGCCTATTCCAATTCTCTCTACGGGATCAAGCTAGTCAATGGCTTGAGCATTTACCCGCAGGATCCATCACCACATGGGATGATCTCACCACTCGTTTCCTTGCTCAATTTTTCCCACCGAGGAGAACTACTAAGCTTAGAAATGACATCTTGATGTTCCAACAACGTCAAAATGAATCTCTTTATGAAGCATGGACTCGTTTCAAGGACGTACTCCAAAAAGTCCCTCATCATGGCATAGATCTTTGGCTCCAATTCCAAATTTTTTATGACCATATCGACATCTCCACGAGGCGAACCATTGACCAATCGGCCGGTGGTAAGCTACGTGATCTTAGTGCGGAACAATCATGGGAACTCATAGAAGATCTTGCTCTCTATGACAACGAAAGTTGGAATGATCCCCGTGACTTGAACAAAACGGTCAAGGCAATATCTTTGCCTTCGAGCAATTCTAGCACTCCCGACCGTAGGATCATGGAACTTGAGGACCAAGTCAAGTTTCTCATAAAATCCTACGATGCTCCTAAGCCTTCAAGCCAAGTGAACAAAATCACTTCTTCATGCGAATTATGTAGTGGTCCCCATGACACTCGTGATTGTGTGGAACTCCCCGGAACAGCTTTTGCGGACTACGCATCCACGCGTATCGACGAAGCGGGAGATAAGTGGTACACTTTCAAACCCGAGCCAAACACATACGGTGATTCATACAACCCCTCATGGAAAAATCACCCAAACCTTAGGTGGAAACAAAATCAACCCAATTCATCCAACCCACCTAATCGTTACCAACCAAACGGTCCACCATCCAACCGTACTTTCAACAACAATCCTTCTAACAACTATGGTAGTACCAACAATCTTGAAGGATTGATGTCAAAATTCATGGCATCTCAAGAAGCCCGCATAGCTAGGTTTGAAACCGAATTCAACCAACAACAAACGGAGATGACCAACAAGATTGACAACTTGTTGAAAGCCCTCAACAACCAAGCATTAATCACACCTAGGAAGGACACTAGGGACACGAATAGTGGAATCCAAATTAAGGACCCCTCATCATCCAAACATGTCCACTTTGTCAATGTTGTCACCATTAAACCAATAGATAAGGAGATAGAGGAGAGTGATAAGGATGAAGTCAGAATAGAAGCCGATAGTAAGGATGAGAGTAGGGAAGTTGAGGTTAATAAGGACGAGGAACTAGAGGAGGTAGAACCTATAGAAGAATACTTTGATAAGTTGCCAACCAAGGAAGAACGGGAATACCATAAGGATTTATTCGATAGTCCCGAGAAAACATATATCTTTGGCGACCCCCTTATCAAAATGGGAGACCCTCTAACATTAACATCCCATGCAATATCGGGCACATGCATGTATGGAAAGCTTACATAGACCCTAGATCACCTGTGAACATCATGACTAGGACTTATTACAATTGGGTGATGAAGAAGCAACTCAATTATAGGATGATGCCCGGTAAAAATTGGATAAGTAATTTTGTAGGGAGAGTTAAGGGATTACATGTGATTATAGGGAATCTTACCTATGAGATTGATTTTATGATAGTGGAAGACACTCGTCCGGTGATAGATGCTTGCCTAAGTCAAATAATATTTGGGAAACCATTTGTTGAGGCCACTAGGATGAGTTATGATCCGACTTTAGGGATAGTTAGATTCAAGAAAGAGAATGATGAGGTTGCTTATCAAATGCCGTACAAGATTGAGCAATACCGCTTCCTCTCTAATTTCGAAAAGGAACGCAAGCAAGCGGCTTATTATAGAAATGAGGAGGATAGACGTAGGGGAGTAGAGTATGTTAGAAATAGAATGCTTGGTTTCTACAAAGAGTGCTTGCAACTAGGTCCGAAATACAAAACTGGTTTAGAAGACGACCTAGAGAGTGGAACCAATGATGAGATCACGTAGTAACCCATGACTTTGAGTCTAGCTACAAGACTCGTAAATAAAGAAAAGCGCTTCTTGGGAGGCAACCCATGTTTTGTGTGATTTTATTTGTTTGATTGTTATTTGTTTCCGTATGCATGTTTTATTTTTTTTGTTGGTTGATCATGTTTCTCAATTAAAATGTGGAAATACTTTACTATGTTGTTTGGCCTAGTCTTAACTCCAACCTAAAAGTATTTTTGCAAAAGATAAGTGTAAGGGGAAACCCCAAATATGTTTTTAAGAAACAAACCGATCATGATTCTCCACAATAATAAATGAGCATGTATATTCGTATTTGTTAGAGTCAAATGCTTGTATTGAGTCATAATGAAGTTTTGCAGGATTTTCCAGGAAGTAGGACCAAGTTTTTCCAGAAATTTTCCGAAAACTTAACATGAGAATTTCTGCAGGTCCATTCTGACGGCGTCAGAGTTTACTCTTGACGGCGTCAGGAGTAAAAAATCTGGAAATTTTACCAGTTTTGTTTTTCTAACGGAGTCTTATGGTTTTTGTGAATTATTAAGTTTTATAATCTCCAGGAAATCTGCAAACTTCATTCCACAAGCATTATATCTTACTTTGTTTTCT
>JARVZY010001889.1:0-30242 GCA_030686995.1 Artemisia argyi
CCACAAAAAGAACCATCAATGTTTTCCATAAAACGACCATTCTCAAAAATAGTTTCTAAAAAGGTAGTTGCTTCCAAATCGCTTTCAAACATGGAACAGATGTCCTCAAACAACACTTTTAACAAAAGTGTTGCAAGGGGATATTGTAACAACCCGTAATTTTCCACGTCTACATTTATTTCCAAACTTCGGCAATTTACTACTCACAAGTTCCTATTCATCATTTACTATTCACCGATCACTATTCATCATTTTACTATTCCTCGTTTTTGAAGTTAATTTGAGACTTTGAGATGATATTCAAAAATTTTACTATTCACAAAACACTATTCATGATTATCATTCATCCGTATATTAGGTCATGCACGGATATGCATTATTTTAATTTACGTATGTTCAAATATTTAATAAACGTTACCACTCAGTTTTTGCTACTAACATATACCCGATACTCCCGTCTATGATCCTAACATATTTTCATACTCATTATAATGATATAAAAATTATATTATTAATTTACCCGGTGTTTCGAGACCTGTTGCTATATTTTCTGGTATACGCTGAAAACTACGTCGAATCACGATATCTCGACACGACAATTATTTTAACACCCGATTCTCATCAGGAATGTAACTTCCTAATTTTTACAACGTCGTCACATTTTATTTGGTACCGTTAAACTTTATTTCTAGCAAACTCGGTACTCGGTATCCCCTAAAACTAATAAGATCTAACAAAAATCTATAAAATCTACCAATCCTACCAAATCTCTTACACAACCAACCCCCTTTTTTTCCCCAAATTTCAGCCGACCAAACAAACCCCCTTTACTTGCTTTGACAAAAAAATAATAAACGCAATGTACTTATTAGCTTTATATAATAAAAGTTAAGATATTTTAGTTATATAAAACAAGTAAACTAGCACATTTTTACACATACAAAGACATAAAAACTCTCCACCATCTTTGTGGTTTGGCCAAGATTCAAAGAAGAAGAAGAACATCATAAATTTCCAAGATCTAGTGATTTCCAAGTTATACTAGTAATCTATTTTAAGGTTTTGAAATAAAAACCTATAGATTAATTAAGTTTCTAGCTCTAAAACTCTTCACCACTTCAAGTAAGTTACTAACAATTTTTTCTAATCTTTTAAACATCTACATGATATATTTTTATGATCTCGTAACAAAAACATGCAAATATACTATGATCCATACCACTTATACTTGATTTTATTACTTATTATGACTTTAAATTATCCTATTAATATTCTTATGAACCCTATCATTTTTGGTGAAGATTAGAAACCCATGACACCCTAAGAAGGTGTATGGTAGGTTTAGAATATGTAACCTCCCGTAATTTTCCCATACGATTAGTAAATATCAATAATTGAATAAAGGATATTACGTGAATTAAATATCATTTTTACGAGGAACAATTTTTTTTTTTTTGCATGACTTATTATGTGAATCACTACGACATTTATGATTGATCATTTGCCTAGAAACGATGCTTACACACAACCTTGATAGTTTATTAATATCGCGAATAATATAATATATTTAAAACGTTTATATTTTATAAATATACGTTTCATATAATTACCGTACAATATTTATATATTTCCGGAGCCTACGAAAATTCCCGAGATTGCTCACTAATATTTTTGGACCTCGACGCGATACTTTGAACAAGCTCACCAAGCTCCGCATCCCAAGCACACCTCTAACTATTATATTTATAAATCACAAGCACATGTTTGCTTTAGCTCAGTTGATTATAACTTTTACACACGACATATCCCTTTTATTTCACAACTCTAGTTTCCATGCTTCTAAGAACCATGAAAGACAATTGTTATCAACTTTTAAATATAATTGCTATACTAGAATATGGATCAAGTTAAGGTACCTTACACAATCTCAAATTAACACAAATAGTAATAACACTTCGTATAAATTCTAATAAACCACCAACTTTCTGTAACGAATTTAAATCCAAAATTTAAGGCCCTTCTGGTCCGAACCAGGAAAAGTGTAAAATACGAAAGTTGTCCAAAATAATGTTTTACGTCTAGACTCGCGAGATTTTAAACCAGAAACGCAATTCCAAGCTGTTATCTTTAAAATACGACCTGGACTCAAACTTGGGTACTACTACATGTGCAAAACTCTTACACCACCTTCCTCACATTGCTACTCCCTCAAATGAAGCCAATGGAAACCATGTTACATTCTTACAAGTTTACTTACACACTCTACCTCCCACCTCTAACTCTCCCCAATCCAAGAGTAGCCACATATTTGGCATACTTACACACTCAATGTCATTCTAGATCCTTGCACATTTCATCATTGAATTCCATTCTTATATATAAACTCACATGCAAATCATTCACTAACACATTCAAACGCAACATATTCTTTCTTTTTACTATCCATCGAGAAGAAAGAAAAGAAAGAAGCAAGGCACATGGATACTAAATAGGCGAACTTTCCTCTCCATATTATACGTACACAATCACTCTCATATTTCCCAAACTATAAACGAAACACATCAAACCTTTCACTGAAACCCCAATTACAACCAAACGGACCCTTAATTATTTTTGTTTTCTGCTGGGCCAAAACACAATCAGAAGCCCACCAGGCCAAGCCCAGCGTGGGTTATTTTTTTTCTTTGTTTTTCTTTTTGGTTCCCAGTCGACACAGCCAAACAAACACCCTCGGTATTCATTTTCTCGACACACAACACCAATATATTATTACACAACTCGAATCATGAATCAGCTAGCATTCAAGAATGACCAACCTCGTTCAATATCTCAACCCCTTAGTCACTCGAAATCAAGCAAAGTTAAACAACCCAAACCGAATGGCCAAAATCCGTAAAAACGTGTCACAACATCCCTTAGCACCTCCCATGCTCACCAATGCTCACAAAGCCCTGTCTATACATCTTACAATATGTCAGGAATAAGCAAATATCGTATGACACATTCTTTGTCATGTTAAAACTCGATTGGTTGGTTTTGGAGGAAACATGCATTCAATCTTATATCAAACTCAAACACTTATAACCTCCTGCTCGTTTTCACACTCAAGACTTCCTTTAAAACTTCCCATGCGATCTCAGTTGATAGCACACACATAAAACACCAAAAGTCTAATTTCATGAAGTTTTAGTATCAAATTGGGATGAACGGTTTGTCAAGCGTACGAGGAGTTCGAAGTAAGTTCAAGTACCATCATTTCTCATTCCTTGATCCTTGGTGAGTTGAGAATTGAACCACATTCCCCTCTTGCCCCAGCTCGACCTCTACGTCCAATTTTACCCCACCCTTTTGAGGTGAGGTGAGAACACTTGAACCATTTTACTATTTTTCATTTCGTTATATTTAAATTTTGCACGTTTACTTTGATCATTTATCTCGTAAAATATAAACGTGACACATATAATTTATTCGACATACAAGGAGTTTAATATACTAGCAATCAAGTGGTATAAAGTTTTTGATCTAAAAATAACGTATACTTAACAAACATAACATGTTTAGAAGTCACAAAGTCGTTTTGAAAGTTATTAAAAAGACTTGGAATATTTTTCATAAACTTGAACTATTTTCAGGAATGGCTCTAGGCCTTATACTTTGACCTCGTATTTTATTATCTAGACGAACAACACCATTATTTTTTAGCTCTAACTAATTTTCCATGTTACAAACAATCAGGAGATGTAAAATATATGACCTTATAAGGTTGTTTAAACACATTTCAAAAGCCATTGTGTTAGTACAAAACTGTTTTTCAAAAACCTTTATAAATTAACAAATGGGCTTATAAGCCCATTTAGCTGTTTTTAAGCTCATATGATAAGCTGGTCCTATAAGCTCTACTCTAACATTTTTATAACATAAAAATAAACCCAAGACCAGGTCCAACCCTTTCGTAAGCCCAACGGATCTAAAAATATTAACGGGCCAAGTTTAATGGCTCGCTAAGCCCTTTTTTTTGGGTAAAGGGGAGTAATCCTGCACCCTGGTAAAATATATAAACCAACCAAAACGTTTAAGTACAATGGATATGGGTGAAGTCCCATATCTAAGCCCGTTACATAGGCGAAACAACATACATGACACTACCATTTCTTACTAATAAGAAAAAGACCACTACCACACATATAAACGTGACACACCACGCTTATAACAAACATTGAACACAAACTACAACGACTTGGAAAAATTGGATTTTGAACAAATAAGCTATTGAAATAAGCTAATCTAAATGTTCTGAGCTTATTTAGAAAATAAAAATGTTAAACTTTTAATTTGGTGAAATTTGGACTAAATTTGCAAATTTTATTAACCGAGGGACTAAAAGCGTAAATCTTGGAAACTTAGGGTAGAAACTGTCAAATCTGAATTTTTGAGTTATAAATTGTAATTATTAAAATTTAGAAGTAATAAATGTAAATATATATAACTTTGGACTAACGGTGTAAAGTTTATATCGTTAAGGTTAAAAAGGTAACATTTGTAAAATTTGAAGGGATTTTCTGTTATATTATTTTATAAAAAAAATATTAATATTTTATATATAAATACACATGTTTAGTATAAAACTCTTATAAATTTAACTTATATATATACGATATAAATATTCGCGTAACTATAATTAATTTTAACGATATATATATAACGATACGTTTATTTCTTTTCTTTTAAAACTATCATAAAACATCGTCTACATACTTCGACTTATTCTTGATGATTTTCCATCGCACATCGATCATCGATCATTACACTCACAAGTTATATGTATATATAACTTTGTTCTTGAACTTCAAGCATTTAAACGAACACGAGTTTTAATCATAACTGAATGACTAATATTCGCGATAAAAACTAGATTTAGACTATCAACTAAAACATACCATATCTTTTAGGTTATGTGTGAAGCCGTTGCCTTGCATCATTGAGATTATGTTACTACCACTACTACTGTACTACTAAGGTGAGTCATAGCCCCTACTCTTACTTGTTTTACAATGGTTTATAAACGTTTTTGGGGGAGATACATGCTTAACTACAGTTTTTACTTTTGCAAGTATTCATTAACTAAATACATGACTGTATTTCATATAAACTTTACTAGTTTACACATTTTTATATCTCATAAGGAAATACCTGCTATAGACATGATTACAAGTGATTTTTCAATGGTATGCTATATTTGATCTCTATTGCCTAAGTACCGATTACCAAAAGTCCCTCGTTCATGCACCTTAATCACCCAAAGGGTGAGTGTAAGTAGTTGTGAATAGATCTATTAGGGATTGACAATCCCCATTTGGTCGCTAGAGGAAAGCCACCAAATGCACGCTATTTGATTTCATAGGTTACTGGTAAATACCTATCCTGAGGGCCACTGTTTTACATCATTATTATGGATAATTCTAATGCCTGTTAATCGTTGAGTGTCATGAGCTTAGAGCAATAGAACGGTAGTACTGTATTCATGATACAGTATCACAACGACTGATGTTTGGGGTGTACAATGCTGTAGCCCACTATTTTATTAAACTATGAGATTGTGCTCACTATATAGCAGGAAAACTATTAATAATTGGCAAACGAACAAACTATTTTGGTGTTGACCCGGTTAGGTCAAACAAACTACTATTTTGGTGTTGACCCAGTGAAGGGCAAACCAACGGACTATTTTTGAATTAATAAGGAAATCACTCATTTTCTGATTTTGTTAATCAACTGTTATTATAACATCTATGGAATCATAAACTCTTTGATTTTGGAAATCGATATTCGAAACTATAAACTCTATGAACTCATCAACCTTTGTGTTGACACTTTTAGCATGTGTTTATCTCAGGTAACTAAACAAGAAGGAACTTGAACGCACGGAGTGGGCTTGTAACCCGGCATGGGCTTAAATAAATGTTTTGACACATTTCAAATAAACTTGTTGTTTAAACTATGAAACATCTTGATGTCTCGAATATTTGGTATTTTAAATGAATTAAACTTTTAAGCGTCACTTTTGTGTCGTTTTCTATGATTGTGACAAAGATCCTCGAAGTAACACCCAAAAAGTCTTCCGCTGACATTTTTAAGTCTTCCGCTGACGTGATGATTTTGGGGGTGTTACAGATTGGCATCAGAGCTACAGTTATAGAGAACCAAGTGTTTTGAACATTGGACTATAACTACACTTTTAAAACGGACCACTTTTACAAAATACCACCTTATGCCCTCCGTGCCTACGTGTTTCCAATATCTGGTAGAGACGTTACTTTTACACGATTTCTTATATATGTTAACATGTTATAATTATGCTAATGACTTATATTTACTAATCGGGATTATTACAAATACCATGTCTTCATATTCCCACCCTATTGTCTTGTCATCGGATTTATAGGCTTCCTCTTCGACATCATCTGATCCAATTCACCGAAATAGGAAAATTCGACAACTTCAGCCGTATGAAGCAAATTCTTCTTATATCACTACCAGCTCTTGTCATACCACCACCGGAAATCAGTTGTGCCACCACCACTTACACCACATGTGCTATCACCATCACCACCTACTATCTTCTACCAATAGATCCATGAACTTCTTACTAGAGCAGTACTATAGGCAATTTTGAATGCACATCTTTTGTTTGGCATTTCGTGACATATAAGCATATCTTCACTAAAAAGTCATTAAGACTGTTCTTACCCATACCATGAACCAGAGCGAGTCCAATCCATCTTCCTTCCCTGAATAGACTGTGTCCCCTACATTCACTTCGTCCTCCGCTACTGCGCAAAGATTTTGTTTCCCCATTTAGTGAGTCATGAAAACACTACCTTATGTTTAGACATATTAATTCCAGTAAAAAGCCAAATAGAGAGTTTTTGCGTATGCCAGCTTTAAGAGTAAAGGAAAAGCTTGAAAAGCATACTTGCTTTAAGAACGGAAAGAGGTTCCTTCAGCGGTTCAACCTTACATCCACATAGGAGTTATTTGCGTAGAAAACCCCCAAATAGTCCTCTTAGTATCGAAACCTTCTTTTGAAAACTTGTCAAGAAACGTGAATAAACTGAAAAACTTTAGACCTCCCACCATAACAAAAGTTGAAGTTCAGCAACCTTCTTTACGTCTATCACTTTTATCCGAAACCCTCATTGTTAAATATCTGTTACAGACAAACTTTTTGTCTAAATGGGTAAGTTATCCCACAGATTTTCACGGGACAATGAATGTGAACAATAATTATTTTCCAAACACAATAGAATAACAATCTTCATTCAGAATGAAATTGCTTCTCAAGCCAAGACAACGCCACTAGTTAGAGTTACTCAACAATTATGACTATGAGATACGTTATCACCCAAGAAAAGCTAATGTAGTAGCAGATACGTTAAGCTAGAAAGAACGATTAAAAACCACTCAGGATTAGATCATTAGGAATGACTACTTATTCACCCTTTCATCACACTATACCCTTGTTGGCAGACAGACTTGTCCGACATGAGGATCGAATCGAAACTATTACCGACACCCTCAACGACTTTCTTCGTGAACACGTAGAGACTCTTACAGATGAGTGATGCGTGGGAATTGCAACAGGCTTTACCTCTCGAGGGATCTCGAGAAGCTTACAACCCCCACCAGGCAGTGTACCTGATCGTTGTAGTATAGTATAGTGACAAGTACCGGGGGATTGATCGTTCAGCTTAGGAATAGTGTCGCTAGGATTAGAAAGCCTAAATTACTAGTTCTAAAGGTGAGGGATGATTATTTTTGTATTTTTATATTTTTATGAAAGCAAGTAAAATCTCGGGTTTTGAAAGAGTGGGCGGAATTAGTTGCTATTCAACTAACCCAAAACTAAGATGCAATCAAAATAAAATACTAAAATTGAAATTAAACTAATTTATACTAAGGTTGTGAGCAGCAATTGGAGAAAATGTGTTTACTTAGACTTCACTACTCCCTAGATATCTTTTACATGTTTTTTTTTTTTTTTTGGTAAAGGGGTTAACCCCGGTAAATATATAACCAAAAAATCGTTAAGTACAAATGGAATGTGGCTGAAGTACCACATTAACCTCAAGCAAAAGCTTGATGAACAAGAGTTTATGACAGGCCATAAACATCACAAACCTAGCTATATTACAAAGCACCTAACTAGGTATAAAAACAAGAAAAATCTTGAATCAAGCGAACGTCCCGCATCCATCCATAAGCACGAAGGGAGCAAGGCGACCCAGGCAGTTTGCCTCCTTAAAAACCCTTTCCAAGAAAAACCCATAGGGAAAAACCTTGGAGTAGGGAAAAAGAGTACAACCCTTACCTGGCACTCCCTTCGTGAAAATAACAAGCACTTGGAATCTTCCATTTATCCAGCATTAGACGAGACCGAGTGGTTAACTTCTTGAACTTGAAGGTAACTAGCTTCAACCGAAGGGTAGAGACAATAGCTTGGACCACCTCATCAACAGTAGACTTCTTTTTATTAAAAAGTCTAGAATTACGTTCCATCCAAATGAAGTATCATGTAGCCGCAAGCACTAACCGAGAAAGAATACTAACAACAGAACGCCCTTTAGCAATAGGAATAATAAACTCAATAACATCAGCCAGCAAAGGCGAGATAGCATCCATGCCAGCTAAGGATCGAACCTGTAACCAAACCTGCAAAGAAAATGGACACTCAAAAAACAAGTGAGTGTGAGAATCCGGTACAGTATCACAAAGAGGGCATCGAAGGAGACTTAAATCAACATTAGGCCCAACATCAGATTCCCGCAGCCTATCTTGAGTTTTCAACTTCTGCCTAATAACAAGCCATAAATGCACCGCATGCCTAGGAATACAGTGAGGAAACCACGGAATCAAAACCCAATCGACTTGAACAGCTCTTGCACGAATGGATTCCCAAGCTAAAGCAACCGAAAAAGGCCTAACATTACCATCCAAATCCCTCCATAATAAAACATCATCAGCATCATCCACAAGATTAGGAATAGGGAGATTAGTTAAATTCGGAAATCTAGAATACCAATCAGCAGGCCATCTCCAAGAACCATTAACAATAACATCATAAACAGAGTCTGATAAAGTGAGACCAGCCCGACTAATGTCTCTAGGGGTGAGAATATTGCGAAGAGGGCTAATCTCACTCCACATGTCAAACCAAACAGAAGTAGACCTACCATTTTTGATCATATGCCAAATAAACGGACGTACCTTCGGTCTAATAGCAAGCAGCTTACGCCAACCCCAACTAACATCTCCCAAGCAAGGAACATCCCAAAAACTCCTTCCACGAAGTTTGTAAGAATGAATCCATTGGACCCATAAAGACTCTTTGTTAGTTAAAATACTCCAAATATGCGTAGTCATAAGAGCAATATTAAAATCTGCCATTCTACGAATACCAAGACCACCTTCACTCTTAGGCATACAAACAGAATCCCACGCCACTTTAGCCTTACCCTTTTTCATTTCCCCTTGACACCATAAGAAACCCCTCATGAGCTGCTCCAAATCATGAATAATACGAGCAGGAAGAATGAAAACAGAAGCCCAATAAATATGCATCGAAGACAACACGGATCTGATCAATTGCAACCTACCTGCCAACGCAAGAAACTTATTACGCCAATCATTCACTCGCCCTTCTAATTTCTCCACAAGAACCTTGCAATCCCTATAAAGAAGCCGAGATGAAATGAGAGGAACACCCAAATATCTAACCGGAAGAGAACCTTCTGCAAATGGCATAGACTGAAGAATCATTGCTTTCAAGCCACTAGGAACATTACAGAAAAAAGCAGTACTCTTGGGAATACTCGGAACATGACCCGAAACATTCTTGAAATCCTCCAAAGCTTGCATAATAACATTAACCGAATCAGGGTGGCCTCTAGAGAATAAGAAAAGATCATCTGCAAAACAAAGGTTAATAATACGCTGCTGCTCACATAAATGATGAAACTGAAACTCCGCCGTATTAGCAACCTTTTTCTGTAGAATAAGGGTTAAAACCTCCATAACCAAAGTAAACAAGTAAGGAGATAACGGGTCACCTTGCCTAAGACCTCGCTTACCTTGGAACCAGCCATGAAGATCCCCATTAACACATATGGAATACGATGTAGTAGAGACACAAACCATAATCCAATCGACCATTTTAGGATGGAACCCAAAACCAATCAGAATTGACCTAAGAAACGCCCAATCAACCGTATCATACGCCTTTTGAATATCAACTTTAAAAGCACATCTAGGCGGACCTCTCCCTCTATGATAATTCCTCATCAGTTCTTGTGTAAGCAAAATATTATCAGAAATACGCCGCCCAGGAACAAACGCAGACTGGTTAATACTAACAAGATGACCAAGGCTATCTTTAACACGATTAGCAATTATTTTACTAATGCATTTAAACAACACATTGCAACAAGAGATAGGCCTATAATCAGTAATCTTAGACGGGGTAGACACTTTAGGGATCAGAGATATAATCGTGTGATTTATTTCCTTAAGAAGCTTACCATTTGAGAAGAAATCCCGAATAGCACTCATAACATCAGGCCCCACAACAGACCATGCTTTCTTAAAGAAAGCAGCAGTGTACCCATCCAGACCAGGAGCTTTATCGTCCCCCATCGAGAAAATGGCTTCCCGAATTTCAGAATCCGTAATATCTCTCACCATAAAATCAGCCATTTGCGGATTAAGAACATTCGAGAATAAAGTATGATCATCAAGAGGAGAACAGTCCCCTTCAATACCCAGAAACTGCTCATAATGAGAAACAAATGACCCAGCAACAGGATTACCTTCATACAAAACATTAGCCGCATCCCGAACCACATCAATTCGATTACGAGCACTTTTACTCTTAACAACATTATGAAAATAAGCCGTATTAGAATCACCTTCTTGAAGCCATTGAACTTTAGATTTTTGCTTTAAAAACCGTTCCTCATCTAAAATTGCCTCCTTGAAAGCAAGAAGGTAATGAGCATGATCATCACGAAGGGCTGAATTAAACGGGTCTTTATCAATAGCAGTTTGGACCTCATCTAACTCCTTACGAAGGGTATTAACCCTATCATGAAGATTCCCTTGATTATACAAGAGCTTACGAAATGAAGATTTCAGCCCCTTCAAACGTTTAACAACACGATACATAGCACATCCATTCACACCAAGATTCCACCCCAAAGTAACAGTATCAATAAAACCCTTTTTATGCACCAAGAAATTAGAGAACTTGAAAGGTTTAGGTTTGAGCTTAGCCACTTGAGGAATACGAAGAACACAAGGAGAATGATCAGAAATACGTTAGGGTTGGAAAATAGCAAACGAACCCGGGAACTCATCACCAAACTTTAAATTACCCATTATTCTATCAATCTTCTTTAACGTACCATTAGAGCCTCTTGGTTTTTGATTCCATGTAAAATGCAGCCCCGTACTATTAACATCCGAAACCTCCATATTCAAGACACATTCTTTGAATTCACGCATAGCAATATCAGGAGCATAACCACCACACGAATGATCCTCCAAATTAAGGGCAGCATTAAAGTCGCCCAATAATACCCAGGGTCTACTACGCATGAATTTAGCATGGCTATCAAGGTTACTCCAAAGCGCTCTCCGATTAACATAATAATTATCTGCATAAACAAAAGAACAAAAAACGGTTTTGTTTTCATTACGAACATTAACCTGCACATGCATAACTTGGTTAGTAGAAGCCATAACCATAACATCAACAATATCATCATTCCAGAGCAGAATGATACGAGAACCCTTAGTACAAAGATTCCCATTAGATGTCCATTTCCACTTACGACAAACCTTACGACAAGTATCGAACACACCCGACGCATCCACATGAGACTCCAAAATAGCACACACACTAAGATTATTCTCATTAACAACCTGACGAACCTCTTTTTGTTTAGGGGCACGGTTCAGACCCCTTATATTCCATGAAGCAATACTAAACATCGGGCACATTGAGAACGGAAGTGCTTGCCCCCGATTGATCAAATAAATTACCAGATTCATCAAAAACATTAACAACCTCCTCCTCATCAAGCTTAGTATCCTCCTGACCACCCTCATCCATAGCCAAAGCATCAAAGGGATTAGAAGTGGAAATATTAGCATTCGGTTTAGAGGAACTTACCTTGGTAGTTTGGTTGTTTGTTGTAACATTCTCATTATGAGACGGGCTAATACTCTCCTTGGACTGAAAAGTACTACTAGATGAGGCGACATCCACCTTTTCAAGAGGAGGACCAGAAGTACTAGCTGCACCTGCTGATGGTTGAGGTGGAGTTGCAACAGCTTTAGGTCTATAATACATATTCTTACCCACAGGGAACCCCTTAGCCACATTATTATCCTTAACCATACCCTTCGTTTTATTTTTCTTTTTTCCCACCAGTTGAAAACCATCATCATCATTAGATTTCTCCACAACTGGTGTAGGCATAACTTTCTTAGGACAACAATCTGTAGAATGGCCAAATATCAAACAAACATCGCACCTAGGAGGTTTCCATTCATACTCTACCCAGATTATTTCAGACGTGAATCCAAGACTGTCCACAAGAGGGACACCAACTGTAATTGACTCCTTAAGATCAGCATGAGAATCAATCTCAATTAAACATCTAGCAAAGCTGCTTCTTCCCCGGGAATCAATACACATAGCACTAGTATAAGAATCAAGCATTATTGGAGTACCTAAGTGCGTAGCAATAATACTAATACCATCTTCCGAAAACACCTGCAATGGAACATCATGAAGCTTAACCCATACTGGAATACGTGTTAATTCCTCTTTCTTTAAGCTTGTATTCATAGTCCACTTTTTAAGAATAATAGGGCTATTTTTAATCATCCATGGACCCCCTTCTAAAATAGCATCCAAACCAGCCTTGGAATCAAACTTAAAGAAGAAAAAACCATTATCATTCATCATAACTCGTTTTAAACCATGCTTTGCCCAATTGTTACGAGCAAAATATTCCACCACGGGAAAAGCAATACGTTTCCCAATAAAATAACCATAAAGGGTAAACTCAAATTTCGAACTAATATTTTGAACGACCTTACGGGGAATAGAGATATCGACCCCCTTAAACACATTATCCACCTTAACCGTACGAGAATTAGGTTTCACTTTAGTAGTAGCATTATTCGTACCAGTAGTCACACCAACATAAGATTTAGGTACTGAATTCACATCAACAGAATGCATAATAGGATTGGAATCATTAGAAATACCCATGATCTTAGTTTTAGCTTGTGTCGCATCATTAACAAGAGTAAATCTGCCCGCCATATTAGATACTCCAACACCATCACCCTTAGGTAAGTTAGCATCAACGGTTGTATCTTTAGAAGTAGTAGTAATAGGAGGAAAAAAACCAATCCCCACGTTAGGCATACAAGATGTGTTAGACATAAAATAAGAACCAAATACCTCATCCGTGTATCCATCCTCACATGTAGCACCAGTATCCATGCTGCTAACCGTAGCAGCAACATTATCAACTTCACCCCTAGCATCCATAGCATTGACATTAGATCCACTAACAGCCATATCGTTTGTACCCTGGTTTATCGAATCCAATTTAGGGTTTGTGAGAACCCTAAAAGCTTGTCGTGGCTGTTTCCCATCAGATATACGAGAATCCTTCTTCAATTTAGCCATTCTAGCTTCAAAACTATCAATATCAACCTCAACAAAGCCACCTTTCTCCATAATGAAAACAGAAAGAAAATCGAAACAAAAAACCCTAACAGCGAAACCCTAAAAACGATTACAAAAAAACAAAAGATCAACGTCTATCTTCAAACCGTGTACCTCAAACAAGTCGAGGCATATTAATAAAGCACCAAGGATCCTAACCGACTTCCATGATTGAATCAGAATGAATAAATTCGGTTAAGAAATAATCGAAACACCAAAAAGCGATTGAATGAAAACCCTAAAAAAAACCGAAACCCTAATAAAACCAGGTCTGAATCCAAATAAAAACAATGTTATAGGACTGAATTAATCAAGTTAACCGTCCAAAACACAATCGTTATGAGGAGTAGGACAAGATTTAGAAGCTTAGAGATCGATTGAGTGAGGTAGGAGAGAAATCAGAAAAATCGCCCATAGTAAGATCGTAGTTAGGGTTTTTTTTTTTACCTTTTCATCTATCTTTTACATGTTAATTACTTGTTATAATTGCATGGATGACGGATCGTATTCCTTAATACCATTCACGGGGTGGCATACATAACTCCCCAATTCTATGAGCTCTTATCTCCTCCTACACCATGACCCAGCACAACTATAGGGATTGTAAACAGTGGCTCATACATTAAATACAACCAATAAAGACCTAGTACGCCTCGGTTCATGTTTCTTAAGACGTTCAAGCATGTTACCATTTGGAGATCTGCCAGTTTTCTTAAGCCTAACATATAAAATCATTCATCCAAGAACAAGAATAAACAAGTAATCAACACATAATCAATATCTAGGTTTCATTAGATCTAAGCAAACACAAAGGAGATCTAGCCTAGCATAATTGAATTGAGATAAGAACAAGATATAGACAACCAACACATAGACATATTGATTGAATTAGAAGAACACTTATCTCAATTACAATGCAAGGTATCAAGGGTTTGGAACCCTTGAAAAACCTGTAAAAGTTGCACCAAATTCGTCTTTAGGGTTTCTCCAAAACTTCTCTCCTTTTTAATGTAAAAACTAGAAAACTATATATAGGAAAACTGGGCTGACGGCGTCAAGACTACCATGTGACGCCGTCACCTCGCTGCCAAATACTTCCTCGGACGGCCTTGATCTACTTATGACGGCCTGTGTGACGCCGTCACCAACCACGGTATTTTATTCTTGGGACTTTGACGCCGTCAGGATGACTTTTGACGCCGTCATCAACTACGGTATTTTATTCTTGATGTCTGACGCCGTCAGGATGTAACTCTTGACGCCGTCACCTAGTGTTTCCAGCATGGAAAATTGATACTTTGCCGTTTTCTTCACTTTTATGCTCCAAAAACGTCCAAAATGGCTTCTTTTCCAGAATTCACTCTCCAAGTACCTAAAATCACAAAAGGAACGATTTAGGGCAATATTTGATCAAATAAAGTCGGATTCGGGCTTAAATGACCCCCTGAAAACGGATCATTTTTCGCCTCATCATATACCCTTACACTTGAGATTTGCTTGTCCTCAAGCAAATGAGCTTTTATTCTACTCAAAAGACAAGTTAGGGGTCATTTAACACTAATATAAAAGTAATTACAACAAATAATCGTTCCACTAAAGACCAATAGACAAGCACGGAGATCATACACAAGCACCTCACAAATAGTGTTTAGATACTCACATCTCTCGGGTGTAATAAAGTAATATAACATTATGGAAATGGAAGATATCTCTCACTACCTGTCATAGCAAAATAGATTACCATAGGCTTGGGAAAGGATCAAACCTCCACCACATGGCGTAAGCACCTAGGATAAACAAGCAAAGAGGTCTTTTAAAGGGTTGTAACGTTAGGTATAGGGATATGAATTACACGGTTTTGTTGGATAAATGAAGTTTTACTGGTGGCGAGTTAACAATCTTGGTTAATTACATGTACAAGATGGCGTTGCTAAGCCAAGACTAGACTCGACTTAAGCTAATAAATGAAAAATAACAAAAACATAAAATAAACATAGAATGAAACGGGATGGTAGTCCGTATGTTTTTTCTCTTTTTCCTTTTTTCTATTTTTTTCTTTTCTTTCTCTTGATTTTTTCGATTTTTTTTTTTTTTTTTTTTTTTTTTTTTTTGCATACACTCTTACCCTACCATCCGAAATAATACATCATAGGGGATGAGAATTCCCCTTACACTTGAATCTTTACATACTTTACATTAAATTAAACTAATGACTCGAATTAAGAAAATTAAAACACTTGGAGCACTTTTAAGATTAACGTACATATGGGGGTAATAATTGATGTTCTTCCCCATTACTCCATAAATAAGTACTTACCCATGAGTCCCAATCGTCCCAAAACAATATGTACAAGGATATGACTCGACTTAGCAACCATGTAATCAATTAGAAAGTTAACTTAGGGTTTAACAAATAACAATAATGCACTAAAAATGAGCGCATACACGGAAGGCTAAGGCGATTTAGGTGTACATTTAAGTGGGGTGTAACAAATTCTTCCTTTAAGTAAGATGCTTAAAGTTAGGAACGAAAAGATAGGCTCGGAGGGGTGTACTAGGGGTTTCGTGTACTAAAAATGAGTACAACGCTAAGGGTGTGGGAAAAATTAGTTGACTTAACTAGCCAAGTAATATGACTTAAATGGTCAAGTAATCATGATACGGGTTTAACACAAGGGTGATCCTAATGCCTCTTATCATGTAGTAAATCCTACCACACGAATGTAGTCTCACTTGCGGTCTCGGGATGCATCACTAACGCAAGTTCTAGAATCTAAATGCTACCGGTACACTCATAAGCACTAATAGTAAATGCTTTTCCTATCAAATCTAAAGGCGAACCTCACATTTTTGGGTGGAAAATTTTTCTGAATATATGGTTATGTGCTAGTCATACAATCTCCTATCCATGAGACGCTTGCTATGGCTAAAGTTTCACTCCTAAATGTTGTAAAAAATTTTAAATTTGGCGCTAAAATTGCACTAACAAGTATTTCTCGTAGTTTTATTACACATCTACCATTAAACAAAACAAACTCAAGCGAGAGTGCATATGTAAGGTATCATCTTTTTACCCTCCCCTTACACTTAAGATGAACATTGTCCCCAATGTTCAAGTAAAGAATGTAAAAGTGAAAAAGTAAAGAGAATGAAATCAAATACTCCCCTGATTCGCTCGGTATGGATTTTAGGTTGACCAGGTTAGATCTTCTTCCAAGAAAACGAACAATCAAAGCTTCCCTTCCAGAATATAAATCATCTCCTTGTCAAACATAACCTGTAAATCCTGACACAATAGACAAGACAACCTCGCGTAAAATCGGCGGCATCCTATATAAGTTACTAAATCCTAGAAAACAAAGTAAGATATAATGCTTGTGGAATGAAGTTTGCAGATTTCCTGGAGATTATAAAACTTAATAATTCACAAAAACCATAAGACTCCGTTAGAAAAACAAAACTGGTAAAATTTCCAGATTTTTTACTCCTGACGCCGTCAAGAGTAAACTCTGACGCCGTCAGAATGGACCTGCAGAAATTCTCATGTTAAGTTTTCGGAAAATTTCTGGAAAAACTTGGTCCTACTTCCTGGAAAATCCTGCAAAACTTCATTATGACTCAATACAAGCATTTGACTCTAACAAATACGAATATACATGCTCATTTATTATTGTGGAGAATCATGATCGGTTTGTTTCTTAAAAACATATTTGGGGTTTCCCCTTACACTTATCTTTTGCAAAAATACTTTTAGGTTGGAGTTAAGACTAGGCCAAACAACATAGTAAAGTATTTCCACATTTTAATTGAGAAACATGATCAACCAACAAAAAAAATAAAACATGCATACGGAAACAAATAACAATCAAACAAATAAAATCACACAAAACATGGGTTGCCTCCCAAGAAGCGCTTTTCTTTATTTACGAGTCTTGTAGCTAGACTCAAAGTCATGGGTTACTACGTGATCTCATCATTGGTTCCACTCTCTAGGTCGTCTTCTAAACCAGTTTTGTATTTCGGACCTAGTTGCAAGCACTCTTTGTAGAAACCAAGCATTCTATTTCTAACATACTCTACTCCCCTACGTCTATCCTCCTCATTTCTATAATAAGCCGCTTGCTTGCGTTCCTTTTCGAAATTAGAGAGGAAGCGGTATTGCTCAATCTTGTACGGCATTTGATAAGCAACCTCATCATTCTCTTTCTTGAATCTAACTATCCCTAAAGTCGGATCATAACTCATCCTAGTGGCCTCAACAAATGGTTTCCCAAATATTATTTGACTTAGGCAAGCATCTATCACCGGACGAGTGTCTTCCACTATCATAAAATCAATCTCATAGGTAAGATTCCCTATAATCACATGTAATCCCTTAACTCTCCCTACAAAATTACTTATCCAATTTTTACCGGGCATCATCCTATAATTGAGTTGCTTCTTCATCACCCAATTGTAATAAGTCCTAGTCATGATGTTCACAGGTGATCTAGGGTCTATGTAAGCTTTCCATACATGCATGTGCCCGATATTGCATGGGATGTTAATGTTAGAGGGTCTCCCATTTTGATAAGGGGGTCGCCAAAGATATATGTTTTCTCGGGACTATCGAATAAATCCTTATGGTATTCCCGTTCTTCCTTGGTTGGCAACTTATCAAAGTATTCTTCTATAGGTTCTACCTCCTCTAGTTCCTCGTCCTTATTAACCTCAACTTCCCTACTCTCATCCTTACTATCGGCTTCTATTCTGACTTCATCCTTATCACTCTCCTCTATCTCCTTATCTATTGGTTTAATGGTGACAACATTGACAAAGTGGACATGTTTGGATGATGAGGGGTCCTTAATTTGGATTCCACTATTCGTGTCCCTAGTGTCCTTCCTAGGTGTGATTAATGCTTGGTTGTTGAGGGCTTTCAACAAGTTGTCAATCTTGTTGGTCATCTCCGTTTGTTGTTGGTTGAATTCGGTTTCAAACCTAGCTATGCGGGCTTCTTGAGATGCCATGAATTTTGACATCAATCCTTCAAGATTGTTGGTACTACCATAGTTGTTAGAAGGATTGTTGTTGAAAGTACGGTTGGATGGTGGACCGTTTGGTTGGTAACGATTAGGTGGGTTGGATGAATTGGGTTGATTTTGTTTCCACCTAAGGTTTGGGTGATTTTTCCATGAGGGGTTGTATGAATCACCGTATGTGTTTGGCTCGGGTTTGAAAGTGTACCACTTATCTCCCGCTTCGTCGATACGCGTGGATGCGTAGTCCGCAAAAGCTGTTCCGGGGAGTTCCACACAATCACGAGTGTCATGGGGACCACTACATAATTCGCATGAAGAAGTGATTTTGTTCACTTGGCTTGAAGGCTTAGGAGCATCGTAGGATTTTATGAGAAACTTGACTTGGTCCTCAAGTTCCATGATCCTACGGTCGGGAGTGCTAGAATTGCTCGAAGGCAAAGATATTGCCTTGACCGTTTTGTTCAAGTCACGGGGATCATTCCAACTTTCGTTGTCATAGAGAGCAAGATCTTCTATGAGTTCCCATGATTGTTCCGCACTAAGATCACGTAGCTTACCACCGGCCGATTGGTCAATGGTTCGCCTCGTGGAGATGTCGATATGGTCATAAAAAATTTGGAATTGGAGCCAAAGATCTATGCCATGATGAGGGACTTTTTGGAGTACGTCCTTGAAACGAGTCCATGCTTCATAAAGAGATTCATTTTGACGTTGTTGGAACATCAAGATGTCATTTCTAAGCTTAGTAGTTCTCCTCGGTGGGAAAAATTGAGCAAGGAAACGAGTGGTGAGATCATCCCATGTGGTGATGGATCCTGCGGGTAAATGCTCAAGCCATTGACTAGCTTGATCCCGTAGAGAGAATTGGAATAGGCGTAAGCGGGTAGTCTCTCTAGTTTCAACACCTAGGTCTATGGAATCTACGATTTTGAGAAAGTCCTTAAGATGTTGGTTTGGATCTTCGGAACGAAGTCCATGGAATGCACATCCGCTTTGCACCAACCGGATGGTGTCGGATCGCAAGGGGGTCACATTGGCTCCGGTGAGCTCAATGGTGTTTCGGTAGCCTTGATGGCTAGGTCGGGAGTACTCTCCTAAGGTTCGGGGCCTAAGGGGTTCTAGTGGTGGGTTTTGTTGTGGTGGGATGATGGGTTCAAAGATGTTACCACCTTCCATGATGTCGGATAGTAAAGAGTTACGAACAAAGGCACGAAGAAATAAGATAGACTAAAGAAGACCTAAAAATCAAAATAAAATCTTACTAGAAAGGAATCTAGCAAGTAGACCCAATAAAAAGAAATCCTAACCTAGACAATAACTATTCCCCCGGCAGCGGCGCCAAAAACTTGATGTGTGGGAATCGCAACAGGCTTTACCTCTCGAGGGATCTCGAGAAGCTTACAACCCCCACCAGGCAGTGTACCTGATCGTTGTAGTATAGTATAGTGACAAGTACCGGGGGATTGATCGTTCAGCTTAGGAATAGTGTCGCTAGGATTAGAAAGCCTAAATTACTAGTTCTAAAGGTGAGGGATGATTATTTTTGTATTTTTATATTTTTATGAAAGCAAGTAAAATCTCGGGTTTTGAAAGAGTGGGCGGAATTAGTTGCTATTCAACTAACCCAAAACTAAGATGCAATCAAAATAAAATACTAAAATTGAAACTAAACTAATTTAGACTAAGGTTGTGAGCAGTAATTGGAGAAAATGTGTTTACTTAGACTTCACTACTCCCTAGATATCTTTTACATGTTAATTACTTGTTATAATTGCATGGATGACGGATCGTATTCCTTAATACCATTCATGGGGTGGCATACATAACTCCCCAATTCTATGAGCTCTTATCTCCTCCTACACCATGACCCAGCACAACTATAGGGATTGTAAACAGTGGCTCATGCATTAAATACAACCAATAAAGACCTAGTACGCCTCGGTTCATGTTTCTTAAGACGTTCAAGCATGTTAACATTTGGAGATCTGCCAGTTTTCTTAAGCCTAACATATAAAATCATTCATCCAAGAACAAGAATAAACAAGTAATCAACACATAATCAATATCTAGGTTTCATTAGATCTAAGCAAACACAAAGGAGATCTAGCCTAGCATAATTGAATTGAGATAAGAACAAGATATAGACAACCAACACATAGACATATTGATTGAATTAGAAGAACACTTATCTCAATTACAATGCAAGGTATCAAGGGTTTGGAACCCTTGAAAAACCTGTAAAAGTTGCACCAAATTCGTCTTTAGGGTTTCTCCAAAACTTCTCTCCTTTTTAATGTAAAAACTAGAAAACTATATATAGGAAAACTGGGCTGACGGCGTCAAGACTACCATGTGACGCCGTCACCTCGCCGCCAAATACTTCCTCGGACGGCCTTGATCTACTTATGACGGCCTGTGTGACGCCGTCACCAACCACGGTATTTTATTCTTGGGACTTTGACGCCGTCAGGATGACTTTTGACGCCGTCATCAACTACGGTATTTTATTCTTGATGTCTGACGCCATCAGGGTGTAACTCTTGACGCCGTCACTTAGTGTTTCCGGCATGGAAAATTGATACTTTGCCGTTTTCTTCACTTTTATGCTCCAAAAACGTCCAAAATGGCTTCTTTTCCAGAATTCACTCTCCAAGTACCTAAAATCACAAAAGGAACGATTTAGGGCAATATTTGATCAAATAAAGTCGGATTCGGGCTTAAATGACCCCCTAAAAACGGATCATTTTTCGCCTCATCAATGAGATTGAGAACTTCGTAATTGGCAAATTAGCTATGAAGGCTGTATTTGAACAGATGGATACTCAGTTTTGGGAATCAATGGAGTTTATAGGAGCATTGTCTGGAGCCAACACTTCAACATAAATAATGATGAGAGCCCTGGACCGTGAAATTGAGAGGATTGACATGGAGAATGTGTATCTTAGGCAAGCCTTACAAGAATCCCTAGCTAGGGAAAGAGCAAGAGACCAAACCATCGAAACTATAACCACTGCCATTCAAAAACTCCAAAACCTTAGGAAAAACCATGAATCTGAGACTTATCAGTTTAACAAACCAATGTGCTATTAATAAGGAATCTTGTTATATAATGTTTTGAAAACATTCAAACAAGTATTAATAAATGTTGTAATGACATCGATTTATGTTTGTCCTTCCGACATGATGTGACACATCTTAATTTAAATTTCTCATTGACTAAGTTGTTATGACTATAACCTATTCTTGGTTGTATTAGAGGTATTTTAACTTAACAAGGTCAGTATGAAATTCTAAACCTACGTCTTTCTTCCCTCGATGATAGCAACATGGCTAGAACTAGAAGAACAACCACAACGCCAACAAACCCCAAAGTTATGACCCCAGCAGCGATACATCAAGCAATTGCTGATGGTGTCAATACCTTCTTAACCGAACAAGCCCGCCAAAGAGATACTGTCACACAAATGGCTGGAAAAGCGACACCCACACCTCGTCACTACACCTATAAGGACTTTATAGCAATGCCAACCCACATACTTCAAAGGTACCGAAGAGATATCCAAATTAGCCCAATGGTTTGAGCGATGTGAAACGGTCTTCCAAAGAAGTAGATGCTCAGAAAACAACAAAGTTAGCTTCGCAACGGGAACTCTAATACAAGATGCCCTATCTTGGTGGAATGCTATGGTTCATACTCTAGGAGCAACGACAACATATCAACTCTCATGGACTGAATTCAAGACCAAGATATTAAAGAAGTATTGTCCTCGTTCGGAATTGAGGAAGCTTGAGGATGAGTTCTATGTGTTGGTAGTAAAGGGAATCATTCTGAGAACTTACAACCGAAGGTTTCAGGAACTTAAGATACTATGCCCATCGATGGTGCCTGACCTTGAGCCTTGGAGAAGTACGTCCAAGGACCCCCTAGGAGCATTGAAGGAGATGTCACCTCATCAAACCCGCCATCCCTGGAAGCAGCAATGAACTTGCTCAGAGGCTATTGGACCAAGAGGTCAAATGCAATGAGCTCAAGAGGAAACTCGATAATAAAAGAATCACCCATCACCACGACAACAACCATCATGGCAACACCAGCAATCACTGCAACAACAACAACAACAACAACAACAACAACAATTCTCAACAACGCAGCAGGCTGATGAAGTTTAGAATTTAACCGCCCGAATTTCCTTAAGCACTTGGTTGTACTAAGTGATGACACCTTTAAGTGTTCGTCTTTCTCACAACTTAGGTCTACTTTCTGTTCAATAAGCGACTCGCTGTGATATTTCCTCATCCATTGTACTATTTAGTTTTCCCTAAATTCCATATTATCCACTCCTTTTACTCTAGCTATCATTTCATTTGTGGCATGGCCAAAATCCATTTCAACACCAAACAGACGAACTATTATAGTATTAACTAAGTTGGGGCAATCACTCACACTTTGATTTAGGAAATCAACCGTTTAACTTATAAACTCTACGAACCAACAACTAGACCGGACATCATACGGGTCGATTGGTCCAAGCATTGCATTATTACTCGTAAATTATACATTGCCTGATCACCTATGTCTAATTTAGGAAGAATCATGCAATGAAGGGAACAATGGTCTCTGAGGTGTAAGTAAGTTATACTTGAGATATAGGATTTCTAAGGAACACGAAGAACACGATTCGCACCAAGTACCCACATCTTTTCCCTAGACACCCTTGGCAACTATCTTAGACTAGAATTCCGGGACGGAATTCCCTGTAAGAGGTAGGTAATGTAACCTCCCGTAATTTTCCCATACGATTAGTAAATATCAATAATTGAATAAAGAATATTACGTGAATTAAATACCATTTTTACGAGGAACAATTTTATTTATTTATTTTTTTGCATGACTTATTATGTGAATCACTACGACATTTATGATTGATCATTTGCCTAGGAACGATGCTTACACACAACCTTGATAGTTTATTAATATTGCGAATAATATAATATATTTAAAACGTTTATATTTTATAAATATACGTTTCATATAATTGCCGTGCAATATTTATATATTTCCGGAGCCTACGAAAATTCCCGAGATTGCTCACTAATATTTTTGGACCTCGACGCGATACTTTGAACAAGCTCACCAAGCTCCGCATCCCAAGCACACCTCTAACTATTATATTTATAAATCACAAGTACATGTTTGCTTTAGCTCAGTTGATTATAACTTTTACACACGACATATCCCTTTTATTTCACAACTCTAGTTTCCATGCTTCTAAGAACCATGAAAGACAATTGTTATCAACTTTTAAATATAATTGCTATACTAGAATATGGATCAAGTTAATGCACCTTACACAATCTAAAATTAACACAAATAGTAATAACACTTCGTATAAATTCTAATAAACCACCAACTTTCTGTAACGAATTTAAATCCTAAATTTAAGACCCTTCTGGTTCGAACCAGTAAAAGTGTAAAACATGAAAGTTGTCCGAAATAATGTTTTACGTCTAGACTCGCGAGATTTTAAACCAAAAACGTAATTCCAAGCTGTTATCTTTAAAATATGACCTGGACTCAAACTTGGGTACTACTACATGTGCAAAACTCTTACACCACCTTCCTCACATTGCTACTCCCTCAAATGAAGCCTATGGAAACCATGTTACATTCTTACAAGTTTACTTACACACTCTACCTCCCACCTCTAACTCTCCCCAATCCAAGAGTAGCCACATATTTGACATACTTACACACGCAATGTCATACTAGATCCTTGCACATTTCATCATTGAATTCCATTCTTATATATAAACTCACATGCAAATCATTCACTAACACATTCAAACGCAACATATTCTTTCTTTTTACTATCCATCGAGAAGAAAGAAAAGAAATAAGCAAGGCACATGGATACTAAATAGGCGAACTTTCCTCTCCCTATTATACGTACACAATCACAATCATATTTCCCAAACTATAAACGAAACACATCAAACCTTTCACTTAAATCCCAATTACCACCAAACGGACCCTTAATTATTTTTGTTTTCTGCTGGGGCGAAACACAATCAGAAGCCCACCAGGCCAAGCCCAGCGTGGGTTATTTTTTTTCTTTGTTTTTCCTTTTTGTTCCCAGTCGACACAGCCAAACAAACACCCTCGGTATTCATTTTCTCGACACACAACACCAATATATTATTACACAACTCGAATCATTAACCTGCTAGCATTCAAGAATGACCAACCTCGTTCAATATCTCAACCCCTTAGTCACTCGAAATCAAGCAAAGTTAAACAACCCAAACCGAATGGCCAAAATCCGTAAAAACGTGTCACAACATCCCATAGCACCCTCTAACTATTATTTCCGGCCAAATCTCAATCCAAATCGTCTTCTCTATCCTTCCTAGGGTATGCAATACGATCTTGGGTTAGATATACATATTAGAGTGGTTGGCAGATTCGTTTTTCATTATCTTCTATCGGATTTCTCCTTGTTTTTTCATTGGCAACTTTGAAAACCCTAACAATTCTTTGCTTATTAATTCGTTATCTTTAAAGTCGACCATTGATGTGGCTGGTTTTGTGGATTCGAATCTGTTTTAGGGTTTCGAAGTGGGTGCATATATGTTATATTTCGTAACCGCCATTAGGGTTTTAGGAATGGATCTGTTCATGGTTTATTTAAGTCGGTTTTGAATTCTTATTTATAGATCGATCTCCTTTGTGTGAAGGCGTCTGCTGCAGATTGGTATAATCTTTTAGGGTTTTATCGTGTTTCATTCAACGATTTCCTATATAGGATGTCGTCTGGTGTGTGGCTACGTGGTTATTGATGTGGTGTTGGCGACATGATTTCATGGTTCGACGAAACTTTTGTGGTTTCGATTTTATTAATTGTCACACCTGCTGGATTGATTCTTTGAATGCTATATCGAAACCCTTTTAGGGTTTTTTTCTTCTTTGTTTGTTGGTGGCTATGACATGTTTCGTTCATGGTGTAAGTACCCTCGTTAGGGTTTCGTTGATGGAAGTCAAACCGGTTGGTTTTGTTTAATGGATTTCATGATTATCCATGGTTCCTTTGTATGGTGTACATGGTTTAATAAGGGAGAGATGGCTATCTGGTGATTGGGATTTCTTGCTGTTGATTATGATGGTAGACAAGTTAGTGAGGGTACCTTGTTCAAAAACCCTTGTTTCGGTTTCAAGACCTGCTGATCATTCAAGTTACATTAATTGGTCTTGTTATTGTTGTTGCTGATTGTTGAGTATAGGGATCATGCAGGTTCATCGTTCATAATCATGTTGCCACTCTTATTTTATGTTGTGATCGATGCTACAGATTTCTATGGAAGTATATGTTTTTCCTTTAGTGATCACACGGTTATGAAGGGCTGGTGTATATTTGATGTTTATGATTTCAGTCTTTGTGTGATCATGGGAGGTGTCGTGGCATTGTAATGGGTTGTCTTCAAGTATTTCACTCGGATTGTTTGGAAGATTGGTTCAAGTTTGCTATGCTGGAAGTTCTACGATTACTAAGAAGACTCAAGTGTTTACTTGAATTATGATCTATTTTTATTCTTAGCAATTGTTAGATGTGTTTGGTTATGTAATTTATAAGAATGGCATGTAATTCTTATATAGTGGTTATGGTAGTGTCCTAAGGGACTAAGATGAGGGACACACCCTCATCCATTGTACTTCTACGCTTTTTTGGTTAATATATTTTACCAGTGTGCAGGATTACTCCCCTTTACCCAAAAAAAAAAAAACATCCCTTAGCACCTCCCATGCTCACCAATGCTTACAAAGCCATGTCTATACATCTTACAATATGTCAGGAATAAGCAAAGATCGTGTGACACATTCTTTGTCATGTTAAAACTCGATTGGTTGGTTTTGGAGGCAACATGCATTCAATCTTATCTCAAACTCAAACACTTATAACCTCCTGCTCGTTTTCACACTCAAGACTTCCTTTAAAACCTCCCATGCAATCTCAGTTGATAACACACACATAAAACACCAAAAGTCTAATTTCATGAAGTTTTAGTATCAAATTGGGACGAACGGTTTGTCAAGCGTACGAGGAGTTCGAAGTAAGTTAAAGTACCATCATTTCTCATTCCTTGATCCTTGGTGAGTTGAGAATCGAACCACATTCCCTCTTGCCCCAGCTCAACCTCTACATCCAATTTTACCCCACCCTTTTGAGGTGAGGTGAGAACACTTGAACCATTTTACTATTTTTCATTTCGTTATATTTGATTTTTGCACGTTTACTTTGATCATTTATCTCGTAAAATATAAACGTGACACATATAATTTATTCGACATACAAGGAGTTTAATATACTAGCAATCAAGTGGTATAAAGTTTTTGATCTAAAAATAATGTATACTTAACAAACATAACACGTTTAGAAGTCACAAAGTCGTTTTGAAAGTTATTAAAAAGACTCGGAATATTTTTCAAAAACTTGAACTATTTTCAGGAATGGCTCTAGGCCTTATACTTTGACCTCGTATTTTATTATCTAGACGAACAACACCATTATTTTTGAGCTCTAACTAATTTTCCATGTTACAAACAATCAGGAGATGTAAAATATATGACCTTATAAGCTTGTTTAAACACATTTCAAAAGCCATTGTGTTAGTACAAAACTGTTTTTCAAAAACCTTTATAAATTAACAAATGGGATTATAAGTCCATTTAGCTGTTTTTAAGCTCATATGATAAGCTGGTCCTATAAGCTCTATTCTAACATTTTTATAACATAAAAATAAACTCAAGGCCAGGTCCAACCCTTTCGTAAGCCCAACGGATCTAAAAATATTAACGGGCCAAGTTTAATGGCTCGCTAAGCCCATTTAATTGGAAAAATTGGATTTTAAACAAATAAGCTATTGAAATAAGCTAATCTGAATGTTCTGAGCTTATTTAGAAAATAAAAATGTTAAACTTTTAATTTGGTGAAATTTGGACTAAATTTGCAAATTTTATTAATCGAGGGACTAAAAGCATAAATCTTGGAAACGTAGGGTAGAAACTGTCAAATTTGAATTTTTGAGTTATAAATTGTAATTATTAAAATTTAGAAGTAATAAATGTAAATATATATTACTTTGGACTAACGGTGTAAAGTTTATATCGTTAATGTCAAAAAGGTAACATTTGTAAAACTTGAAGGGATTTTCTGTAATATTATTTTATAAAAATAATATTAATATTTTATATATAAATACACATGTTTAGTATAAAACTCTTATAAATTTAACTTATATATATACGATATAAATATTCGCGTAACTATAATTAATTTTAACGATATATATATAACGATACGTTTATTTCTTTTCTTTTAAAACTAACATCATAAAACATCGTCTACATACTTCGACTTATTCTTGATGATTTTCCATCGCACATCGATCATCGATCATTACACTCACAAGTTATATGTATATATAACTTTGTTCTTGAACTTCAAGCATTTAAACGAACACGAGTTTTAATCACAACTGAATGACTAATATTCGCGATAAAAACTAGATTTAGACTATCAACTAAAACATACCATATCTTTTAGGTTGTGTGTGAAGCCGTTGCCTTGCATCGTTGAGATTATGTTACTACCACTACTACTGTACTACTAAGGTGAGTCATAGCCCCTACTCTTACTTGTTTTACAATGGTTTATAAACGTTTTTGGGGGAGATACATGCTTAACTACTGTTTTTACTTTTACAAGTATTCATTAACTAAATACATGACTGTATTTCATATAAACTTTACTAGTTTACACATTTTTATATCTCATAAGGAAATACCTGCTATAAACATGATTACAAGTGATTTTTCAATGGTATGCTATATTTGATCTCTATTGCCTAAGTACCGATTACCAAAAGTCCCTCGTTCATGCACCTTAATCACCCAAAGGGTGAGCGTAAGTAGTTGTGAATAGATCTATTAGGGATTGACAATCCCCATTTGGTCGCTAGAGGAAAGCCACCAAATGCACGCTATTTGATTTCATAGGTTACTGGTAAATACCTATCCTGAGGGCCACTATTTTACATCATTATTATGGATAATTCTGATGCCTGTTAATCGTTGAGTGTCATGAGCTTAGAGCAATAGAACGGTAGTACTGTATTCATGATACAGTATCACAACGACTAATGTTTGGGGTGTACAATGCTGTAGCCTACTGTTTTATTAAACTACGAGATTGTGCTCACTATATAGCAGGAAAACTATTAATAATTGCCAAACGAACAAACTATTTTGGTGTTGACCCGGTTAGGTCAAACAAACTACTATTTTGGTGTTGACCCGGTGAAGGGCAAACCAACGGACTATTTTTGAATTAATAAGGAAATCACTCATTTTCTGATTTTGATAATCAACTGTTATTATAACTTCTATGGAATCATAAACTCTTTGATTTTGGAAATCGATATTCGAAACTATAAACTCTATGAACTCACCAACCTTTGTGTTGACACTTTTAGCATGTGTTTATCTCAGGTAACTAAACAAGAAGGAACTTGAAGGCACGGAGTGGGCTTGTAACCCGGCATGGGCTTAAATAAATGGTTTGACACATTTCAAATAAACTTGTTGTTTAAAATATGAAACATCTTGATGTCTCGAATATTTGGTATTTTAAATGAATTAAACTTTTAAGCGTCACTTTTGTGTCGTTTTCTATGATTGTGACAAAGATCCTCTAAGTAACACCCAAAAGTCTTCCACTGATATTTTTAAGTCTTCCGCTGACGTGATGATTTTGGGGGTGTTACAGAATAGCTTTGGTGTTGATTGGAAGGGATTAGTACAAATTTGAACTAGAAAAATCACTTTTGATAATATATAATTAAGGTCTGTCCATTTTTGTAAAATGAGGAAAGATTAGGGGTTCATCAGTAACTTTGAACCAAATATTCAGAAAATAATTTCAAAAACGAAACTGTGGCCGCTTGAATGGGTAAAAATCGACTTACGACGAGGAAGTTATGATTTTTTCTAAGTTTAACGACGAAAAACTATTTTGTGAAAATAATACGTGCTGTATGCCGAGATTCGACGGACAAAACGAGGCGTTAGACGTAACCTAGAGGAGCCGACCTACTGAAAAGGTGTTAGTATATGTTAATACGAAATCTTGGATATAAAGAACGTAGAAAACGAGCTTATAATGACCAAGATATACGCGTTTGAAACCCGACAAACTATATGTACTTTCAACAGCTTTATATGAAAATATACTCTAAGTGTTAAAAACTATAATTTTCAAGTAACAACAATGAAGAGCCGTATTTCTTACCCATCGAGGCGCGTATGATCAAAAGTTATATAACACGACAATTAGATATCATTGCAAGGTTTTCAAAAACGCCGAGTT